>OX381719.1:67735533-67894596 GCA_947462335.1 Harmothoe impar | reverse complement strand
AAGTCTGGCCACCGTTTTGCTGCTGTAGCTGTCCCTTTCAGGCGCTGGCAGCGAACATACGGGCAGGGATCCCCTGGCACGTAGTTCCTCCAAGCATATCTCAGCTTGGTGCGGCATGACTTGTGGATGTTTGGTTTGTTCCCCTCCAGCACTGCCCTGATGTACACTAGGTACCAGTCAATGGGATGGGAATCACCAGACAACCAGTCTTCGTCATCTGAACCTTCTGCCGTGTGAGACGGTGGAAGAGCCATCTTGCCATTCTCCTGAACTAGGTCAGCAAGGCTCAGGTTCTTCTGGTCATCGTCACCGAGACTCAGGTTCAAACAAACATGCGCTGCCTTTGCGCGGAGGCGTCGATTGGCCCTGCTTTCTGCGATCGACCAGCCTTCGGCTTCCGCCACGGCTACTCTCTCAGCAATAGCTTTGAGCCTATCAGCCTCAGTAGGTGCGACCTCTTCAGTAGCTGGGGTTTCAGGGGAAGAAATAATCCTCCTCTTGTGCCTTTGCTTCCGTTTGGTCTTGGCTCGAACCGTCGACCCGTCAGATGAATCACCATCAGGGCCCGTCGGTTCATTAGCCTTAGCACCGTCGGGTTTCGGAGAAGATCCCCCAGCAGGGTTCTCCTCCTGGATGGTACCACCAGTACCACCCAGACCAGGTTCCGTTTTCGGAACAACATTGCCAGACCCCTCAGGGTTAGGCTCTGCTGCTACAGAAACCGAGCCTGTACCGACGGTTGGAGCACCGGAGGTGACCATGTCAGTGTCAGACTCGAGTACCTGGTCATCCCCGTCCCAAAGACGCGCCGAGGTGACCCAATTTCTCACGGCTCATTTGGCGCGAGAAATCGATCAGGTGACGCGGGCAGTGCCCTTCCCACGCCGGCATATCCGACGGTGGGAACGTTCACTGTTGTTTACCATTTCGTGGCCGAGCCACAGGAAAAACCCGGGTATGATATACCGGCGTTAGAGGATATAACATAGCAGCGTGTTTCTAAGCGATATGTGGTCAAAACTAATCCCATACTTAGAATTAATCGGCAAAGCCAGCCGCCCGCCCTGAACAGGTGCTTTTCTACCTCCAACGGATAACCACACTGGATAACCCTTCTCTTCTCGTTGTGTTTTGGTGATCGAGTACCGGGCCAATGACCACCGGCCCAATACAGAACTGTCCATGGAAATTTAATGAAGCCAGCAGCTAACTGTCGTCAACAAGGTAAGAAAAAAATGTTTACACAATTTTATCTCGTTCTCTGACACGTGCACTCCTCCGCAGACCTTCTACCGGTATGTCCAACAATGATGACACCGGCGGCGTCAAATTGCTGTGTTTACCGGTGTCTACGGTTAGTCCTTTATGCACAGCTGACCTTTTTTTACGAGGCCTACCGCGCTTGGCCTTGGTTACACACGACTGCGGTTCAATCGGTAATTTCCTGGACGACCCCTTCTCCGTGCTACCGTCGGTACCGACGGTATGACCGTTGGTCCTGTCTTCGGTACCTTCGGTAGCTTAGGGTCGGTTGGTGCTGGACCAGTGCCAGCACCGAGGGAATCTTCACCGTCATCTATATATGGCACCCCATACCAAGGTCTGAGTCTAGCCACATGTGATTTAGTGAGAGTCCCAGTAGTTTCACTCACCACCATAGTAACCGTATGCGGACCATCCCAGGAGTACAGAGTCTTTACTTTGGAATTAGGCGTGCTAAACCTTGTGACCTTATCCCCCACCTTAAATTGGCGGAGTTTGAGGCCCGTGTCATAGCCCACCTTCTGCAAAGTAGCAGATTTTTCCAAGTTGTCCCTTACTACTCCATAGGACTCGCGTAATGATTGGCCCAATGACTCAACAAACATTACTGTACAGGGTTGCTCGAGCTGGTGTCCCTGCACGCCATAGACCATGTCACTAGGCGTGACTATGTCTTCACCCATTACGAGCATATTAGGCGTACAGCCCGTCGACGCATGTTCGGTAGCATTGTAAGCATGGGAGATATAGCGAGCGTGCTCATCCCAATCATCCCGGTGCTCATTAACCATTGTCGTGAGACATTGGATCAACGTCCGATTGAAACGTTCCACCATACCATCCGATTGGGGTCGATAGGGGTTCGTATGCATCTTGCAGATGTGTATTTTACAACACAGCTCTGCCCACAGTTGAGATTCAAACTCGCGACCTTGGTCGGAGTGAAGCATTAAAGGACCTCCCCACGTGAGGATCCATTCTCAAAAAGTGCTTCTGCGCAGGTAACAGCTGTATGATTTACCAACGGATATACTTGGACATACTTGGTATAGTAGTCCTGTACCACCATCATACAGATATTCCCGCGGGGGTCGTGTTGAAACCACTAATGATATCAACAGCTATCCGGGCAAATCGAACACCGAATAGCTCTTGACTTAGAGGTAGCTTACCCATGCCAGGTCTAGGCTTTGATAAACAGCATTGGGGACATTGCTTCACCCAACTCCGTATGTCCAAAGTCATACCAGGCCAGTAATATCTACTCTTAATCTTTGCCTCAGTTCGTTGTCTGCCAAAGTGTGCTGAAGTTTGGTGGCCATGACAGTAATTGAGCAACTGTAGTCTGAGTGACAAAGGCACCACAGACTGAGCTGTTCTTTTCCTGCCAGGTTGCACCCTCCAGCGGCACAATACACTGTTCCGTATAAAAAGATTATCCCACTGCGCTAACAGTTGTCTAACTTCTTTACATTCCAGTGAAAGTGCGGGGCAAACAGGCTTGGACAGGACCAACAACTTCAAGGTGTACACCCTCGAAATAGCCGGATCCGCAAGCTGCTCATCCTTCAAGTGATTTAACGTCCAGTTAGGAACTTTCCTACCCACAGACGCAATCACTGCATTGTGAGACCCACAGTCTCGGCAGTCTACACGGTGACAGTTCCGGATAGGATAGCGGGACAGGCTGTCGGCATTCACATGGTCTACTCCACTCCTGTGTATGATATGCTCATTCGTCATGCCAAACTCAGAGAGGTGGTTCAACCATCTACCCATCATCCCCTCAGCGTCCTTGAAGTTCAGGAGCCACTGAAGAGATGAATGATCCGTCCGTACGAGATAATTCCCACCATATAGGAAATGTCTGTATTTTTTTGTGTAAACCACCACTGCCAAGAGTTCACGCTTGGTTGTGCAGTAGTTACGTTGTGTTTTGCTTAAACTGTTGGACGAAAATGCCAGCGGCACTTCTCACCCATCCTGGATCTGCGACAAGGCAGCACCAATACTTGTATTAGAAGCATCAGTGTCCAAGATGAACTTACCAACAGGTGCAGGGTAGTGCAAAACAGGTGTTTCTAACAAGAGTCTCTTTAACTCACTGAAAGACTGTTCTGCGGCTGGAGACCAGACTATCTTAGCCTTAGCCTTCTTCTCTCCAATCATCAGCTCTTGTAAGGGAGCTGCGACTCTCGAGAATCCAGGTATAAAATCTCTGTAGTATGAACAAAACCCAATGAAGGAGCGTATCTCCTTCGTGTCCATCGGACGAGGCCAGTTCTGTACTACTTTGATCTTATTAGGATTAGCCATGATGCCATGTTCAGAAACAATTCTACCTAGGTATTCCACTGATTTCCTAAAAAGCTTGCACTTTGAATGTTTCAATTTCAGACCGTATGATAAAATTCGTTTCAGCACAGCTTGGAGGTTCTGTAGAGTTTCCTCCACGGAACCCCAGAAGACGATGATGTCGTCCAAGTATACTAGGCAGTTTTTCCAAAGTAAACCCCGTAACATGGTTTCCATCATTGCCTCAAAGTTGCCGGGGCATTGCATAGCCCAAATGGCATGACGTTAAACTCAAATAGTCCCATATGGGTAGAAAATGTGGTTTTTTCTCGGTCCCAGGAGTCCATGCCGATCTGCCAATAACCAGATTGTAAATCCAGTGTACAGAACCATTTCGCCCCACCCAGAGATTCCACACATTCATCTATCCGAGGTAGAGGATATGCATTCTTCCTAGTGAGTCCGTTCAACTTCCTATAGTCGATGCAAAATCGACAGAAACCATCCTTTTTGGTGACCATCACCACAGGACTTGACCATGGACTCTCGCTAGGTTGAATCACATCTTCATCCAACATCTTTTCTACCTCAGCCTCCATAGCACTTTTTTTAGCCATGGGTAACCAACGGTAGGGGATTCTACTGGGAAGCGCGTCCCCAGTATCAACCCGGTGTTGTACCGTGTTGGTACGCCCTAGAGGATCTCCTGGTTGCGCAAAGGCGTCAGATAACTCCGACAGCTCATGTGCCACCATTTCGCTCTCTAGGGTTGTGAGGTCGGATTCACACAACAGGGACCTTATATGTTTTGGTAGGTTGGATTTAGCTAGAGCCTCCTCGTGGGATGAGTCTCCCGCCACCATACCTACTTCCACAAAGTCTGTAGTCAATGAATCTACCCCATATGCTCCCGTAGTGGTACCAATAGGCGTCCCTTTTCGTAGAGTGATTTCTCTACTACTCGAGTTACAAATTGGTATCACCCCCCAACGAGCGTTGGCCAGGTAAGTATGATAGCCCACAAGACCTAGCTCTGAGAGCTTATGATCTTCTGGTTCAAACATTCCCGGCCTTTTGGCCTGCACTCCCACGCAGCTGACTAGGACATCGGATACATGCCCTGCTGCCAACTTTGTGTCTTGTGCCACTGACGCCACAGAAGAACCATTTCTTAAAACGCACTGTACAGATTGTTTATAAGGATGCTTAATCTGAAGTCGGCCTGTTGCGGTGTTCATTGTTACCCCGTAAAGAGCAGCAAAGTCCATCCCCAGAATGCCATCATCAGTTATGTCGGTGATGGTTGGACATATCCAGTATGTCTTGCCATCCACCAACATAGGTTTTACAGTTCTGCCATAGGTCTGCATACTATCTCCCGTAGCAGTCCGAGCCTTTACTCCCAGTAGCGGAGCATCGGGCTGGTTGCAAAGACGGGCCATGAATTTACGATCGACCAAGGTGTGTGATGCACCTGTGGCGACCAAAAATTCACCACGCGTTCCGGAAATAGCCAGACTCAGGTACCAACGCTGTCCCCGTAAAGGGACACACTCAGAGGTCAGCATCGGGCTTCCCCCTCCATCCATAGCAACCCCTTTTGTCAGGAGATAATCCCAACATGGGTCGCTCGGGGAGTCTTGAATCACACTGCTCTGGGCAATTGATTCTAACCAAGACTCCTCTAAGCCAGCGACTACAGAATCCTCAGGACTCCGTTTGTCTTTGCCAGCCCCGCCTTGCCAGACGCTTACAGGTTGTACCGACCCTTCTGCCTCTGCGCGGCCTTGGTTCATGGAAGAGTTAACACCATCTACTAATCCCTTACAGGCATGGCTAACTCTGGGGGCGCCATCCTTGCCAAGAGGATGGGCCCCATTCAGTTTTCCGTCTCCTTTTCTGTTTTAGCAGCGACGGGTGCAGGGGCTTTGCATTCGCTAGCCCAATGACCCATCTTCTGACAGTGTCTACATGGCTGAGGTTTCGTGTCCTTTTTCTTCTTTTTCTTTCTCTTTCCAGATCCGGAATTAGAAGTGGACGCAGAGCTCTTTTCCAAGTGCTTCCGCACCAAACCCTCAATCATCTTTTCCATGTCCCTGTCAGGCATTACTGCCGCCACCTCATCCGAGGCGGGTTGTTTTTTCTTAGATGGTTTCGTGGCGGCCTCTGCCATCTGAGCTCCTTTCGGGGCTACAGGCTGCCGACACTCCTCCACTAGGAAAAACAGCCTGTTTGGTGTCATACACCTCTGCATGGTCAAAAAGGTCTGCCAGAGATAAAGCAGGCTGCCATTTCTCCCTCAGATATGCTTGGAGGTTGGTGTCCCTGACTCCATTGACAAACCTGGAGGTTAACTCCTGGATGACAGTGGGGGTGTCAGGTCTACATCCCTGATAACACTCGGATATCAGTTCTTGTAGAGCAAATCCGTAGGATCTCAGATGCTCGTCCTTGCGTTGGACATGTTTGAGCAACTGAGTCCTTGGGTCATGCTCACCAATCTTCCCAATTGCCCATTCAGCCGTTTCTTCAAGTGAGCTCAATGTCTTGACCTTCACTCTCTCGAACGCCAAAAGGGCTGGTTCTCCCGGCCCGTTGCAGAGTGCCTGCTTCAGAGCAACCAGCGCTTGCTGGTTGTTCCAGCGATTGCTCTCCACAATAGCCTTGAACCGAACTTTGTACTTTCTCCAGGGTGGCGACCCTGTGAAAGGCTGAATATCGATGGCCTTTTGACGGGCTGCATCTGGATGTTTGATCTCCCCAAAGTTGAAAGGAGCAAACCGTTCATCCAGTTCATCGATGTCCCGCGGGACGATGTCTGTCCCCAGCTTCTCAATCGCCGGGTTCGTACTTAGCCCGCTGGACAGGAGTTAAACCCTGTCTAGCCCTGGGCTTAGGTACTGGAACCGAGACCAAGGTCTGCTGTTGGTTCAACGTCGTTGAACCAGTAGATGGGTGGGTGTACCCTGGAGGTGTTGCCGTGCCTCCAAAGGCGCCACCACAGACAGGAGTCTGTAGATAGCTAGCCCCCATCTGAGGTGTCATACGTGTTACCGTGGTGTGTACTAGCGGCGGGACACCTGAAGGTGTCACTGTCGTGTACACATTGGGTACGGGTATGACTGGAGGTACCACCGTTGTTGGTGGTGGTACCTGCCCTGACTTCGTTTTTAGGTCCTGAGTGACTTGCCTTAAGCTTGCGAGGTCTTGCCTGGCTAAGTGGAGCTGCGCGCTCAAATCTTTTCCCAAGGTATTTAAGCTTGCAACCCCACATTCGCCAGACACCCTCTGGTGCAAAAGTTTGTCAACTTCCACCTTATGTGAAGCCATCTCGTTTTGGAGTTCCAGCAGGAACTTTTTCTTCTCATCAACTTCCTTTAGGAATAACTTCCTAGTTTGGTTGATGGAAGCAAGTTCCTTCCGGGCTTCCAAGAGCTCTTGCAACTCAGTTTTTCTGGCGGTGATACGCATGTCAGCCAGTAGGTCCCCATCCAGCGGTAAACTGGATGGCTCATCTACTGCTGGCAGGTTCACTTTACCAGGAGCTTTTGTTGCCACATCAGTCTTCTTTGATAGCTTTCCACTCCCCATACCGACGGGTGTAGGAGTGGCACCATCTGTGAAAACGGAAGTGTCTGGATCCAATGAAGGATCCGCTACCGTCGGTGTAGAACCGAAGGGAGCAGGGCTGAGAGTTTTAGTCTCTCTACCCGGTATTTTCTGACCATCAGGACAGAAAAGATTCGTGGAAAGGGAGTCCAACGATCTCCTGGGGCTAATATCAAAGGGTCCCGGGATTGGAGATTGCTCTCCATCCTCTCCTCTCGTAAAGGCCTCCACAATAGGATCACCTATTGCTCCTTGGGAGAGGTCGTCACCGGGTACCTCCAAGGCTGCCAGGCTCTCCCCCCTATTTGATTTGCCTGTGAAGAACCGTACATTTTGTACGGCCTCCTCACGTTCCTCAGCAGGGGTTTTAGTCCTGCCGCTGAACGAGCTGACAAAATCGTATAGGTAATCCATATACTATAAGCCTATTTAATACCTTATCAATGGTTGGTTCGATCAAGTGGTCACGGCACCAATGTAGTTGGTCTCTTACTACGGATGTAACACTTCAGTACAAAAACCAGACAAGGTAAATTAGACTTTAATATACGGCGACTTTATTATAAAGGAAACTCTGGGTGTATTATAGTACAAGTATAACCAGCGGATAAACAAGATCAGTAACAGATATATAATACAGTAGGCAACCCTACATCATAGAGTTAAGCCCGTTAGCACAGGGTGGTCATGTCACGACAGTCCCAAACCTGACTGACTTCCAATGGGGAAGTAGCCACCTTATATACAGCGCTGCGTAGGCCACGTGACCGTACTAGCAGCGCCACCTGTTAGGTTTAGTTATGTAAAACGATTATGTAACAACTACCGACGGTAACCAAAAGGTGGTACCGGTACACTACCGTATATAACCGAACTAGAGGAGTCGGTGTATGTAACGAACCGACGACACTAGTTAGATGAATAAAACAGTTATTAAACACAATAGAACCGTGTTGTTTTACATCATACAACATACAATAGATATACAACGATAACAGTTAGACTTATAGTCAACCCGTTACAACATTATTAAACAGATTAATAGAATAATAGTTCTCAACTTTTCATAACTCAGCCAGTTCACTGAATCGTCTCGGTTGAAGTCCATTTTCCACGACTTATCATTGTTTCTCCTGCCTTAAAAGCTGACAACTTAAAGAAAACATATTATTCTTTGATAATCCGCAATTATTTACTACTTACATGGCCAAATTAAGGAGGATTGATTGATTATCGGCCAAGTTAAGTCGCCGAAACTTGACTCGTCGGATTCTTGAGAAAAGGTACCCCGTTGAACGACAATGATCGCTTCCGGTTATGGTGCGCTCGATAAACAATTTATTTATTGATCAAGACGGTTTAACTGTCCAAAATGTCCGCAAATGCCACTATATTACGTGTAGGAGTAATAATATTACCTTCAAAGTCCGCAATTTGCTGTATTTCGGAAGATAATGTCCGTGCCAGATTTCGGCAAAGTAAACAAAACAGCCATCTCGCGGCTTCACAGGATTCCACGAGATTGCCCTTCTCGGGAATGCTCAGGGTCGGCAAGAACATCTTTTATCTTCCGAAATAGAGCAAATTGCGGACATTCAAGGTAATATTATTACTCCTACAGGTAATATAGAGGCAGTTGCGGACATTTCGGACAGTATTACCGTCTTTATAAAAAAATAATTTGTTTATCGAGCGCTTCGGCAATCTCCGGTATCAAAATCCAACATGGCGGACAGTGGAACGCTGAGGGACGATGAATCGGTACCAAATTGGTTAATTTCATCGATTACAGCTGAAATATGAAGGGTAAGTCTGCAATTTTTGTTGTCATTGATAGATTAGGCTCCTCTCTTATGGGGGTTGAAATTGCGGACAGCTCAGTAGCCGGGTTATTCCGCAAAATGACGAAGACCGGCCTTTAAACTTGAAACAGAGCCAATGATCAAATGATAGAAGTTTGAAAATAACAGCGTGGCTGGGCGCCCCTGTTTGAAAATGCTTCAACCAAATTTTCTGGGGGGGTAGGGCTTAATTCAGCTATCAGGTGTCTAAATATAGGATGTTTTGTAGTTCTTGGGCTTTGTTTCCATTAAATATAATGTATTTTAACCCCCAAACGAAGTGTCATCGTATCAATCTAAATGTGGGTCAACGATCAGCTGATCGCAAGCTGAGCGGCCACATTTTTATCGTCTCAATTTTTCGGCGATCCATCAACTAAATAAGCTTCAACCAAATTTTTTATGGGGCTAGGGCCTAATTCAGCTATTGTACGTGTAAATATAGGATGTTTTGTAGTTCTTAGGCTTAGGCTCTTTTGCATAGTTCCAAAGGAAGCGTCTTGGCATGACGAGTTCAGAAATGCTCAATTTATGTCTCTATCATGTTTAGTTCCATAGATACGGGTATGTCTTTGACTAACATTTGGTTTGGGGCAGGGCACCCCCTTGAAGCAAAAGAAAATTGAGCCCCCCCGTTTCAGAGTTGAGATGCTACCCGGTAATGATTTAACATAGGGAGTCTATGGGCGCCGAGTGACAGTGGCTCGATGCAAACATAGAAAACTGCTCTTAAAAAATTGCACAAGGGGGGGGAGCCCCAAAATTTTTTTTCTGAACTCTCCTGTAGTAGGCCTTTCTAATGATATGATTTATTAAGAAATGCAACATGTAGAAGTCACTTTTCACATACAAGCACGACCCTCAAACATGAATACTACTAGAATAACTTGAAAATTTGCTCGACAATTTTTTTTTGTTCGGGGGGGTTAGAGCAATTTTTGAGATCTGCCCTTAATACATATCAAAGATGACATGTTTTATATCCCAGATTGCGATATCCCATTAAGAAAAAAAAATCTTTATGACCCCCCAAGCCCCCTTGAGATTGGGTCAATTCACCATCCCGACCCTGTTGAAATCCTATATAGTATACGGCCTCGTCATGCTTTTTGGATTTTTGGCTCAAGGTAGGCTTATTTAATCATGTTTTATATCAGATTAACATGCCCTACGCATTATATAAACATCTATAGTATACCTGGACGAGAGTTTGTGGTTAAATTCCGAAAATTGGGGGTGCTGGGGTAAAATTTGTCCCCAAAAGTTTGAAGAAACAAATGGGAAAATAAAAAAATAAAAATTTTCAACAAATCTGAAAAATTCAGCGAGTCTCCTATATTTCACAAATATTGTTACCTCCAAACAGCATGAAGATCTGCCAAGTACTTATTGAGCAATAGACCATCGAAATGTGCTTGTTTGTGCTTGAATGCAATGGGAAAATGGGGAAAAAAAATCCTTGACTCCAATAAAAAAAAACTGACGCCCCCCCCCCCATCATCAAAAGAAGAAAAAAATCCCTGATCCTTGCGAATAACCATTAGGCGGTGCATTCTGAATAAATTAATCGCTTCCTGATCCTAATAAACAACCTTTTGCTCCCTCCCCGAACGAAAAAAGTCCCTGATCCTAGCGTAAAAAGGCTCCGCCCCCCCCCCCCCCATCCAAAGAAAGAAGTGACGATCCTTGACTCCAATAAAAAAAAACTGACGCCCCCCCCATCATCGAAAGAATAAAAAATCCCTGATCCTTGCGAACAACCATTAGGCGGTACATTCTGAATAAATGAATCGCTTCCTGATCATAACAAACAACCTTTTACTCCCTCCCCCAAGGAAAAAAGTCCCTGATCCTTGCGAAAAAGGCTCCGCCCCCCCCCCCCCCCATCCAAAGAAAAAAGTGACGATCCATCATTGAAAGAAGAAAAAAATCCCTGATCCTTGCGAACAGAGCCAATTTTGAACTCCACAGTACTGACTAAGCGTCCAATGTGACCAATTTTCATGGAATACTTTCAGGGGGTTAGGCCTTATTCTCAGTACTACCACTAACGCACTACTAAATATAGACCTTGAATTTATATAAAAAATCTATTCCCAGGTCATATACCCAATTTTTAACGTCAAGGGGGGGTCTCTGAAATTTGGTCTACAGAGCCAATTATGAACTCCACAATACTGACTGAGCGCCCAATGTGACCAATTGTCATGGGATACTTTCAGGGGGTTAGGCCTAATTCTCAGTACTGCCACTAACGCACTGCTAAATATAGACCTTGAATTTATATAAAAATCTATTCCCAGGTCATTTACCCAATTTTTGACTTCAGGGGGGTCTTTGAAATTTTCTTCAGAGCCAATTATAGTGCCAAACGAAGTGTCTTGGCGAGAGGAGTTCAGAAATGTTCAATTTATCTCTGTATCATGTTTAGTTGCAGAGCTAGGTGCATATTAGTAACCTTTTGCCCCCCCCCCCTGGTTTGTTACAAGTCCGACCTTAAACTCCACAGTACTGCCTCAGAAAGGTTATTAAAGTTGCCTGTGCTTTAATACATGTAAATACCCGGTATTTAACACTCAGAAAGGTTAATAGAGTTGTCTGTGGTTTAATACATGTAAATACCCGGTAGTGACTTTAAATAAAAGGCCATGGTTCTTCAGAAGTTAAAGTTCTTTTTCTGCCATTTTATATGTAAATTCTCATATTTTCCAGTGAACATGAGCGGTACGAGCAGGAGTCGCACAAACGGGAGCCACGGGAGCGGGAGTCGCCGGAGTCGCAGGAGCGGGAGCCTTGGCCACGTGGACACAGCACTCAGAACCTTGATCAGGGGCTCTTCAACACGTCTAGGGGCTCCAACCACTCCTCCTTGGGTCAGCATTATGCATGAATGCTGATTAGGACCCAAAATGTGAGTAACACAGCTCATGTCGTTTAACCCAGTAAGGCTCCATCCCTCAACCCCAAATTTTTTGAACCAGCAAATATATATCTATGACTCATTGCACATCAGTTTTTGGAAAGATAAACAAAGAATTCATGCCCTGGAAACACTTTTAGTTTTTTAATTGCTTCTATAGGTAGTGACTTTGAATGAGCGGCCATAGATCTTCAGATGTTGAAGTTCATTTTCTGCTATTTTATATGTAAATTCTCATGTTTTCCAGACTGGCATGGACACAGGCCTAACCATGTGCGGGGGGCGTACAACCGGGAGGCTTGCGACTGGGAGCCGTACGACCCAGAGCCCTACAATTGGGAGCTGCACTACCCACCACAGATTGATATTGTGAGAGGGGACTTCAGACACAAGTCTGGCATGAAACCCATCTAGAAACTGTTCCACATATCTAGGAAACTCATCCACATGTTTAGGACTCTTCAACATGTGTATCTTAACTCATCAATGCGTCTAGAAACTCTATATCTAGGAATTCCACTACACATTTAGAAAGTCTAGGAACTCTTCAATATATCAATCTTCATCGAAGTCAATTCATTGCTGCCCTTTTAATCATTAATAAAATCAGTTTCCATTATAACAGAAGGAATTCCTTTGTTGTCATTTATAACCTCTATGTCATCAAGTAATCAAATTTCCTTACTAACTTTGAAATAAATCCCAAACACACCTTCAAATACCTACCGGTTTCCAAACAGAACCCTGCATAAATATTAAATCCAGTATCTTCTCAAGGAAGTGAGGGCTAGCAAACAGATGTTATCTGTTTGCGCCTATACTTGTACATTTTTAACATCTATCGTCCCCCTGGTGGCAATGTTAAAAAATAACTGAAACATCTCAACGCTTGCTTTTATAAGATGGATGTATTAGTCATCATGAGGGATATTAATATAAACAGTAATATAAACAGTAAAAGTTCAAATGATATTGAATTTAGAAGATTAAGTGCTGTTTTAAGAAGAACTAAGCTATCAAGACTTGACACCCAGGCAAGATATTATCATAAACATGGCAAGTCTACGCTAGATCACATATATATACAAACTGCACCAATGTGGCCAGCAATGGCCTGGAAATAATTAGAGACCAGTCTTTGTTGTGAAGAAACAAGTAAACTACACGTCAGCAGTGACTGTGAGGGGGGGGGGCACTCTTTATTTGAAATATATGATACATATATCATTGTGATAAGATAATGATGTTTTATTTACCTGCTGGCCATTACAAAATCAAATCCAATGAGCAATGAAGGTATTCTATGAAAGAAGCACAGAATAAGAAGGCTTCCCATCAAGTTGTAACATGAATAGCATATCATTATGACAATAATTCTTTTTGTTTTTGAAATGTTAAAATTAAGGGGTGCCCTCTCCCCCGCTCTCCCCCGCCGGTCATCTTTTTCTTATATGAACAAAATATCCATATGCAAGTGCTTAGGCAGGAAGCATGCTGACCCTAAAATACTCTGATACAAGCTCAATTGACCGGAAGTGGACTCATACAGGATTAGTGCTTTCAGTCCAAAACTCATTCAACATAAGATATTGTATTAACATTGGGTCCAGATTTAAGTAGGACTTAATATATGGACAAAACAGGGTACAATGCCATGTATGGAGAGTGAAGTATGTTTACACAACCTCCTCAATATTGACCAACCTCCTGGTTATGGCATTGTAAGGATACTGAAGGATTGGCCAAAATAAACACGGACCTGTAGGTCCTTACTAGTGAGGTATATAACCAGGTAACGTATATAACCTGTCCAGAAAATATGATTTGTCCACTGTTTTATAGACACTTTGTGATAATTGTGTGGGAAAAACCTCTGTCAACTCTATGCTGATAATACATTAGAAGAAAGTTGACAGCTCATGCAGTGATAAGGCCTATGAGTAGAATAATAAAAATGATTTAATAATGCCATGTTTTGCAGAACATAATAACTGGTGTAGAAATTGCAGTAGGTATATAGATCTATGCATTTTATACAAATTTTCTTCTATGTTACTTGAGTTATTACAATGAAGTTAAAACATCACACCATCATGATATTTTTGCTGAGAATATCCCTTTTTTATGGATGTACACTGCTTTTTGTTTTGACTAAACTGTCATCTGATGAAGCTACAACTACCCGACACTTTATTACAAGCAGGACCAAAGAGGGGCCTATTATACTAATATGGGACAAAAGGAGCGAGGATTATCTTGGTAATGATACATGCATGCCATTATGTTTATATTCCGTCGACAGATCATTGATTAAAAAAGCTGCTGCAATCGTTTTATATTTATTTTACTTCGAACTAGAGACTGATATGCTACCTTTTGAAAGATGGCAATTTCAGCGATATATTTTCTTCAATAGGGAACCTCCAACTAACCCTAAACTGATTAAAAAATCAAGAAGTGCACTTTTCTCAAAACGATTTTTTAACTGGACTATGACAACCAGAAGAGACTCTGATATATATGCTCCATACCTTTCTTTTGAATATATAAGAACAAACAAAACATATCATAACTATTTCAGAAAAAAAAAACGCCTTGTAGCCTGGTTTGTTAGCAATTGTAAGACACAGTCAAAGCGTGAGGATTATGTGAAGGAGTTATCACATTATATTGCTATTGATATATATGGAAAGTGTGGAAATTTGACATGCACTGTTGGACATAAAGCATGCTACAAAATGTTAAATAAGTACATGTTCTACTTGGCCTTTGAAAGTGCAATATGTAAAGACTATATCACAGAGAAAGTACTCAAACCCATGAAGTTGGCAGATGTTGTGCCTGTCGTCAGAGGAGGTGCAAATTATAGCCTGTACTTACCTCTACATTCTTATGTGAACGCGGATGATTTTGATGCACCACAGGCATTGGCAAACTATCTTCACTTTCTCAGTAAAAATCGATCAGCATATAGGGTAAGCTCACCTATTTCCGACCACCCACCATAAGTCGACCACCTACATCACCATACAGCCTATATCCAGTGCTCTATGGGGGTACAAACGCTATTTGAATTAAGAGTTGAAGTGTTAATGGTCTGCATAGCATCCACACTTTTCGCCAATATCACTTTATTCCTATAAATACATATTGCGGAAGTATAGGTGTATGACCTGTTTTGACCACACACAAAATGGAAATTCTTCATATATATTTAATTTTGGTGCAAGTTTGTTACATATCTCACTTGATTTATGTACTAATTATGATGTTGAATGAATTGATACACATATTTTGAACTTAAATCACTTGTTCTACTATTTAAACATCCAGATTCTTAATAGGTAGAGCTCATTAGCTAGTACCTACTAATTTCACCATGAAACGACCACAATTTCACCATAAGACGACCTCCATTTACAAGGTGTTAGCAGTAGCCCTCTCACAATGGTCATTCTGTATGGATTGCTACTTATATAGTTACTTTTCAAAAGGCCCAAAGTTTAAGAAAATGCTCCACTAATAGGACAATAATGATCATGCATGATTCTAACATTATTCTGCCGGGTAAATCCAGTTCATCTTGATATAAAAAAAAAAGATTGATATTGTTTTGATTGAGAAAAGAGTGGTCGACTCTGGGCTCATTTTGGTCGACATTGAGTGAAAATGGACCATATGAGATTTCTAAATATAAGGGCAATAATCTACATATGATTATTGTTCATGAAATTATCAAACATGATAAGTTAATGGCCCTGGATTATCGCTCAATGTCTGATATGGCAAATATGACCCAATAATGTTTTTAATTGACATAACTAAGGATCTGCTAAAGGTCACGAAAATCTGTGACGGGAAGGGTCGACTTATGGTGAATCTACCCTAATAGTCTATTCAAATGGAAATTACTTTACAAGCCTGTTTTGATGCCAAACCCATTCTGTTTGATATGTGCACGTTTGTGGGAAGACAAGTCAATTAAAACATACAACAACCTAGATGGCTGGCTGAACCATGACCAATGTCGGGAGCCTAATGACTTCAAATAATTATTATTTAACACCTGATGCTTGGACAAAACATTACCCTTACCCCATCATTCTCCCAAAACGGAAAGTATGTTATCATTGAACAAAACCCCAACCTAACTTTCTGGGTCAAGGAGTACTTGGTCCAAACCTCATTAGGGATCGTGCAGCAATGTTTAATAACTACAGGCTGTGTCTCACGACCTTGGGCCAATGTTTTTGTTTCTGACTGGGTGCCGTCTCTGACCGGGTGCTGTCTCTGACCGGGTGCTGTCTCTGACCGGGTGCCGTCTCTGACCGGCTTGGCTTGATACCAACAGCAGGAGGCTAATTGTAATTATAATTATAATTATATAACAACCGCCATAACGTTTTTACAAATCCTTATATATATGAGTATAATTCTTTTTAAAACACCTGTTTTCTGACACCTGGTCAGAGACGGCACCTGGTCAGAGACGGCACCCGGTCAGAGACGGCATCCGATCAGAGACAAAAACATTGGCTCAAGGTCGTGAGACACAGCCTACATAGTGGGGTGGCATAGCTGATCCAATGTGCATTTTTCAAGAAGCTATGAAACTTCCCACAGACAATGGCTAATATGTATTGATCAATTCGCAAGAAATAGGCAACCTAGATCTGGCACAGGAAATGTGTGGCGGCTATCTTTCAAAAAGGCTGCTGTTGGGTTGGCTTCTTCTCTTCCAAATAGCATAAGTATATAAATATGCAATGTCTCTGTCTATTACTACATAGAAATATAGCTAAGATATGACCCTTATGATCTACAGAAACATACTCAAGGTCAAGGTCACTTGCCAAGGTCAAAAGTCCCAAATATGGTAATTCTCAATGAAAAAGTTGGTACAAGATAGTTTTCTGTGCAAAACTAACACTGATTTATACATATGTAAATTTGATGTAATCAAAAGTCTGCCAGAGCTCCTATGTAATGAAGGAGGCATTGTTTAAATACATTTTGCTTGATTATTCCAGTTTAATCAGGCCAATAGCTCAGTATAATAGTTATGCAATTGACCAGGGATAATCTGATGACAAATGATCATGTGGCTATAATCCAGTATCAGCTATGATAGCAAGGGGTAAGGGTAGCAGGCAAGGGGCGGTAAGGGAAGGTGATGTGGGCTAGAATATTTACCGTGTAGCTGTTTTCACATTGAGGCATCTCAGGTACATCCATTAAATTGCATAAGCACTCATGATTGACTATATCTATTAGTCATAGTGACTACTTAAGACCATGAAACCATTAGATTTATAGTCACTTGACTATATAGCCCAAATCAGCCAATTTAATGGCTGACTATAGGTTGACTATATGACTAGCTTACATTAGACTAACTAGACTAACTAGGTATAGCCGCTTTTTCTACGTTCATGTGACTATAGAAACGTTGTTCGTAGTGACAACATTTCCAGGCCCATTATTATCAGCGTAAAGGGTCTAAGATTTGAGACTTCTAATGCATCACCACCTTTTGGGAGAGGGCTCACTTGGGCTATTTTCGAGGTATCTGGAAAGGAGTAGGTTCTCATAACCAGGTTTATAATGAATCTGACATGCTCTGCCAAGCAAGTTATAATATCCTTGAGTTTCTTGGATGACATGTTATCTTCTTCAGTTCTTCACTATAAGATTTCTTTTTTTTGATTTATTGCCAGTCATGTGTATTGGGGTGTTTATTATAGCTGTCTGTGGTTTAATACAAGTATTTAACAATAAGAAAGGTTAATAGAGCTGTCTGTCCCTTTGTTGTCATGATGCATGAATGCAGCTCTAGATTCTCGTTCTTCTTTTTTGTAAGTGGTTAGCTTTCAAATATTTCTTAATTTAGCAGTATGAGCGGTAACAGTACAAGCGGTAACAGTACAAGTAGAAACGGTACAAGTGGGGACAGTACAAGCAGGAACCCTACAACCAGGAGCCCTGTGGCCGGGAGCCCTACAACTGGGAGCACTAAGACCAGGATCCAATTCACATTGTGAGTAGCAATACATTTGCCCCCTTCAATTTCCTCATAAGAACATTCGGTATTTTTGTCTGATCTTAAATTCCAGAGTACTCCCTGAGCCGCATATACCGGAACGCTCTCCATGGTTGTCTCCCGTCCCCGGGGCCTCACAAGGCTATGCTGCAGTTACAAACATGCTCCCTGTCCCTTGGGCCTCACATGGCTGCATGTGTCCCTGTGGTCACCTCCCGATCCTTACATATATGTACATGTTAAGGAGGCTTTTATATAATCTCAATGTGATCAAAAGTAATCCTTTTTTATTGATGTAGTTTGCTGCTAACACATAGTTAAATATGGACCCTAAATTTAGGTTTAAAAGTATTCCCAGATCATTTGCTTAATTTTAGACTCAGGGGGTAGGGGAGAGAAATTTGGCATTTTTGTCTGATCTTAAAGTCCAAGGTACTGCCTGAGCGTCCAATGTGATCAAAAGTAATCTTATTTTTTGAGGGGGTTAGTCCTATTTCATAACTCTGCTGCTTACGCACAGTTAACTATAGACCCTAAAATTAGGTTTAAAAGTATTCCCAGCTTATTTGCATAATTTTAGACTGGAGGATGGCACAAGAGAAATTTGGTGTTTTTGTCCCACTGTAAACTCCATGCTACTGCCTGAGTGCCCAATGTGACCAAAAATTTCAGACTGGGGGGATGGGGGGAGAATATTAGTTATTTTTGTCCGACCTTAATCTCCACAGTACTACCTGAGCGTCCAATGTAACACAGTTAAATATAGACCCTTTTTTATTTTGCAGAGTCTCATCACGTAGTCACATCACCCTTCAGGTCAAAACACTTATCATCATTTCAACTAGACCCAAAACTGAAAACGTGTCCATCGACTGACATTGTGTCCCACAATGCCTAGGGGCTCTACAACACGTGTAGGGGCTCCACAACACATGTAGGGGCTCCATACCACACCTAGGGACTCCACACCATGACTAGGGGCTCCACACCACGCCCAGTGACTCCACACCACGTCTAGGGGCTCCCAAACACTCATACTAGCCCTCTAAATATGGACTTCATGAGAGGGAATTTCAGATACAATTCAGGCATGAAACCCATCTGGAAACTGTTCCACATATCTAGGAAACTCATCCACATGTTTAGGAACTCTTCAACATGTGTATCTAAACTCATCAATGGGTCTAGAAACCCTGGATCTAGAAATTCCACTACACATTTAGAAAGTCTAGCAGCTCTTCAATATATCAATCTTCATCCAAGTCAATTCATTGCTGCCCTTTTAATCATTAATAAAATCAGTTTCCATTATAGCAGAAGGAATTCCTTTGTTGTCATTTATAACCTCTATGTCATCAAGTAAACAAATTTCCTTACTAACTTTGAAATAAAACCCAAACAAGCCTCCAAATGCCTAATACGTTTCCAAACACAACCCTGCATGAATATTAAATCCAGTATCTTCTCAAACAAGTGAGGGCTAGCAAACAGATGTAATCTGTTTGGGCCCTCACTTGTAATCTTACTATATTTATTTTTGTCCATATTTGTGAAAATGTAAGACATTTTGTCCAGTGCATTTTTTACATTTTTATCTGGCCGATATATTGTATATATACATTTGTAGGGGCATGATATTACATATTAATCTCATACACGGTATTTCCGGGTAACGTCTGTTTACTCGGCTTCTCCACCTGGAGCTAGTGCACACAGTTCCCGGGAGAGGGCGCAGGTCCTCTTCAGGTGACCGTGTGCCGCTCTCAGGTGGGCGGCCGACCCACCCACCTGGCCACGTGACCTAAGAGCCGGTGTTATATAAGACCCATGTGTTTACCTGGAACGGCAGTCAGTGCAGGCCCGACTGACGAGAGACTTCACATGTCCAACCGTGCGGACAGAGTTGTATGCTAAGAGTTGTATACTGACCGTTTCCTCTATTTATAGAGAAACCTGATCTACCTGTGTGTATTCATTCTACACTGATCGTTCCCTAGTAAAGGAACTAGAGTTGTTATTCTTGTGAATAAAGATAGATATATTCTCGCACCTGGAAACTGCCGTGATCGTTGTTCTTTAACCTAGAGTTAACTACGAACCACCACACTGGTGCCGTGACCAGTAGCAGTAAAGGTAGCGGAACAAGCTAGTTGTTCGAGAATATGTTCGGGTTATACTGAACAGGAAGTCCTTGAGTGGACAGACAGTCCTTTAGTGGACGGACAATGGCTACCGGTGGTAGCCTGGGCGGCTCTGGCCCAGAGCTGAGTGAAGGGGAGTTGGAATCAACTCGCCTGGAGGTGCCAGGGATGGACCCTGGGGAGGGCTTGAAGCCAGAACAGAAGAAGAGGAAATTGCAGGATCTTTCCTGGGTGGAACCCTATGTAGGGGATGAGAGATTCCAGAGGGAATATGACGAGCGTTTGGCTCGGGAAGAGGATGACCTCTACTGGGAAAATGTCCGATTGGACAAGCAGTCAATGGAAGATCAGTATGCTGCATTGACTGAGGAATTGACTTCCCTGGTAAAAGAAAGGGACGAGATCCTCTCTGAGAATCAGAGGGTAAAAGGAACTCTGATAGAAGAGAGAGAACGGTTGATAGAGGACAACCGGTATATGAAAAAGAAGGTTGCTCAGGAATCGCATGAATACCAAAAGATTCAGGCAAAGATTGCTGAGAACCAGAAGGAGAATGAACATTCCGAATCTCTTAAGGAGAGGTATGAGAAGGAGTTGAAAAAATACTCTAGAGAATGGTATGCCTTGAAGAAGGGGACAGAAGAGCTCGAGAAGGGCAGAGACCAGTTGGTCAAGGATAACGAATCCACCAGGATACAAATCCTGGAAGAAACGGAAGAGTTAGAAAGGAAACGGAAAGCTGAGGTGGAGGCTGTCTGTTCCCTTGAAGCCAGGAAAACTCTCCTGCGGGGTGAATTGTCGAAGGCAATGGAACAGCAGGGGGAGGAACAAGTTCCAGCTGTCAGGCCGGAAACTGTTCCGGATAGTACTCCTACTACTAGTAAGGGGGAAGCATTACCTCAATTCGATCCATTTATTAATGATAATGGATTGAGGAATGTGGAAGACTCTGTGTATAAGAACAGAGAGAAAGATTCAAGGAGAGTGAATGTTACCGGGCGCTCTCTTGGATGGGAACCAGTTAATCATGCCAGTAATGGTCCGGTTAACAGGGAAATGTCTCCGGAGGAGGAAGTGTCTCGACATTATAAAAATAAATTTCGAGATGAAGTGGTGAACCATAGTTATGGCTCATTGAACCCCTTTGCGGGAGATGACCCGGCTCTATATGGGAATCCGGGAGGTTATGACAGCAAGGGTAATTATAAGTATTGCCCAGATGCAACTTATTCATATCCACCTCCTGCCACTGAAACACACTCGGGAGTCAATAAAGACCCTGAGAATAGGCCGAGGGGTAGTTTGAATAAGGGGTCCCAGCAGGGAACAAAGGGAAGGTCAAACCCGGTGCATAAAAACACTGAGGGACTGTCAGGCTATCAAGGCCCACGCTTTGATGAGGGTTCAGAATCTGAATCAGATAAATCATCTGACGATGTACCCAAGAGAAAGGTTCCTTTGAACCGACGGGTCACAATGACCCCGGCGGAGCACCGATTACATAATCGAGACCCCGCCATAGGTAATTTGGGACTAGATTGCTCTAGCCGAGGTCAAGACGGTACAGACCTACTGGCTTGGAGTAGACGCATGTCGGGTCAATTAGTGCATTCTAATTATGCCGCTAAAAGAACTGCACGTGTGACTAAGCCTTACAGGGGTGTACGACCCTGGAAGGAAGAATATCAATCACTTCTAGATGATTGTAAGTACAATTGCTGGAACAAGGAGGAATCCTTGGGAGCTTTTGTGATATGGTTGAGTGACGGCCCGGGTAAGATAGTGGTTGAAGAATGGAGGGACACTTACGGGCCGGAAGCTACATACGACCAGCTGGAAGTATTAGCTTGTTATACCTTTGGGAAAATGGTGACAGTAGATCACTGGACTCTGTTTCAGAGAAGAACGCAGAAACCGAAGGAATCTGCTAAAATTTTTGGGCTGGAATTGCAGCGATTATTGCGGCAGGCTAGGCCAGAATGGAGTAGGGATGCTGAATATTACATAGAATCCCTATTTGTAAGATTTATTAGTGGATTGAGTGATCCCGAACATGCTAAAGTTTGTGGTAGAGCTTGGGAAGCTGGGTCTTCCTTAGCAGATTTGTTCATGGCGATTGATCAACATGACAAAAAGAAGATACTGTTGGCTGGTATGATACCCGCTAATAGGGGGCAGCGCGTCTCTGGAATTGAACATTCCTTAGATGGAGACGATTCTTCCGCGGAAGAATCTGAAGGGGAGGAGAGAGTAGACGCCCTTAAATTCAAGGGTCGACAGAAATCTAACTCAACCCCAGCTTCCGGGAAACTTCCTAGTAACAAAGGTTATTCGGAAACCACCCGGAAACCCGACATTCGGGAGCCTCAGACTGAACCCAGTCAGAAAACCCAGACCCCGGAGACGACCACTCCGGATAAAACAAATGCGTCAGGAAACTCATTAAATACCTTAATGGAGTCCATGATTAAACGCATGAACGAGGTGTTTGATAATCAAACCAGGCGCCGCCCTAGGGTCGATCGTAACACCGTCCAGTGTTACAGATGTCAAGTCAAAGGGCACTTTGCATCTGAATGCAAAGCCGAGAAACCTGTTTTAAGAAGTGAGGTTTCGGGAAATTAGAGGGGGTTACCGGGGATGGCAGGACGGTAACCCCTGAGGAAATATGTCAGATTATCACCGACGTTGGCGGTGAAGATTCATTAGCAGTGAATGCGTCCAGCAAGAAGGGAGATGGGACCGTACATCCCGGAAACCATGAGGCTGGGGAGACTGGTACAACAGGCGCCCAGGGGTGCGCGTATGGGAAACCTAGTGCCAGTTTAGAGGAGTCAATAACCAAAGAGTTGGTTAAGGTTGGAGGAACCAGGCTTCCCCCGGGTCATCCTTGTCTGGAACACCTGAAAGGATGTGGATTCGACCTGGGCACTGATAGTGACCTTCACCGGTTTACTAGGAATCCCTCAGTAACTGATGGGAAGAGGTGGTACGTTTCCTGTTCTGTACAAGGAAAGACTGGGGAGTTTCTTATGGATACTGGAGCTAGCCACTCCATGGTCTCTAAGAGATTCATCAGCTTATTGCCGAATATGTGTGAAAACCTCACAATGAGGGTAAACGCATGTACGGCCGATGGTACCAGAATGAGGACATTTGGACGGACTTTTCTGATAATCTCTGTGGCCGGGAAAGAATTTGTTTGGGCCCCGACCATAGCTGAGATTGAAGATGATGGTATTCTTGGTTTGGATTTTGCGGCGCTTTTCGGTGCGACTTTGAATCCGAAAAGTGGGAAGTTGAAAATTGAATACCCGTATGATATGACCATACTCTGTAAGTTGAGAGTGATAAGTAGTGTCGCTAGTGTGGCACAGACTGTGAAGATTCCCCCGGGAATGACCTGTGACGTGTTAGTCAGTTCAGGGAGGCTAATCCAGTTAGGATTAGCGGTAATCGAGCGGGATATGGCTGTATTATCCCGGAAGGGATTGGAATCTGCGGATACCCTAGTAGGGAATTCCAGATGGACAGTGACACCCATTTCCAACCTGGAAACTCCACAGTATATCTTGAGAAAGGCACTGAAGTTGGGAAAGTGATACTTGCGGAGGCAGTCACCGGTAGCCACCAAGACCTGAGGTTAGAAGAAGGAGGGGAAGAGGAATTGCATGAAGAGTTAACTAAGTTGTTAACAGGATCGTCCATAACGGATGAGAATGATCAGGAAGCCCTAAAAGCTATGCTGAAGAGATGCAGGCAAGCTTTTGCGGCCCCAGGGGAACCCCTGGGGAGAACCAATAAGGTATTGCATGAAATTAAAACCGGGGATAACCCCGCTTTTAAGATTCCTTATAGGAGATTACCCCTCAAGAAGAAGATTGTAGCTG
Source organism: Harmothoe impar (assembly GCA_947462335.1). Lineage (NCBI taxonomy): Eukaryota > Metazoa > Annelida > Polychaeta > Phyllodocida > Polynoidae > Harmothoe > Harmothoe impar. The sequence goes on along the minus strand of OX381719.1, from coordinate 67,870,597 downwards.
AGGAAGAGATAGCGAAAATGCTGAAGGATAATGTTATTGTTCCCAGCATGAGCCCTTGGTCCTCCCCTGTGTGTATGGTAACCAAGAAGGACGGTAGCATACGGTTCTGTATTGATTACCGGAAACTGAATGGGTTGACTAAGAAGAACTCCTATCCTCTTCCTAGGATAGATGAGACGATTGATTCCCTGGGAGGGAATGAATGGTTTTGTACCCTGGATTTACAGTCCGGGTATTGGCAAGTAGGCATGAAGCCTGAAGATATGGAGAAAACCGCGTTTTCCAGCCATATCGGGTTGTTTGAATATAAGGTAATGCCGTTCGGGTTATGTAACGCGCCGGCCACCTTTGAAGCCATGATGGAGACTCTGTTAAGTGATTTATTATGGCGGAAATGTCTAGTTTACTTGGATGACGTAATTGTGTTTGGAAAGACCTTTGCGGATTGTTTAAGTAATTTAGAGGAAGTCTTAAACCGAATCATGTCTAACGGTCTCAAATTGAAACCAAAGAAATGCAATCTGTTTAAGAAGGATATTAACTACCTAGGGCGGATTATTTCCACCGAGGGGGTTAAGGCGGATCCGGAAAAGATCAGGAGTGTGACTGAATGGGAAGTCCCCAGGGGTCCTAAAGATGTGCGATCCTTTCTAGGATTCTGCTCATACTATAGGGATTTCCTGCCGGGGTATTCCCGGGTAGCCTATCCGATCCAGTGTTTGTCACACTGGACACCCGGAAGTAGGAAGGAGGAGTTCCCATGGGGGAGGGAACAGGACACAGCTTTCTTAGCAATAAAAAAGTTGTTTGTAGAGACCCCGGTGTTAAAGTATCCTACCCCGGATGGTCATTTTGTATTGGATACAGATGCTAGCAATGAGAGTATTGGGGCCGCCCTCAGTCAAGTCCAAGGCGGAGTGGAGGTTCCCATTGCCTTTGCTAGTAATACTATGAGTAAGACCCAGCGTAATTACTGTACCACTAAAAGGGAATTGTTGGCTGTGATAGTTTATACTAAAAAGTTCAAACATTTCCTTTGGGGGTCCGATTTTACGCTAAGAACAGATCATTCCTCTTTGAGATGGTTATTGAATTTCAAAGATGCGGAAGGAATGATTGGACGTTGGCTAGCACACCTTTCCGAGTTCGGTTTAGAGCAAAGTCAGATCCAGCATAGAGCTGGGGTAAAGCATGTAAATGCTGATGCACTTTCCCGACGTCCTATCAGGAAGTGCGAAAACACCAACTGTGATGACTGTGGTCAGCATGAAGCTGTCATAGCCGGAGCAAGGATTCCCTTTGAGATCAAGGGAACTGGGGTTCTGGAGTGGTCCATGGGAACCATCCGGAAATTCCAGGAAAAGGATCCTAACCTTAGCCGGTTGTTGGTATTGTTACCTAGGAAGATACGGCCCCCGCGGCCTGAGATTTCCCTGGAGAATCGGGAAATGAGACGACTAATAGCTCAATGGGCAGAGCTAGAGGTCCAGAGCGGAATCATCTACCGGTGGAAGATTAATTCATCCGGTAGGAGAGTCCGGCAAGTGGTAATACCTTCCGGTATGAGGAGGGATGTTATGTATTATTGCCATGGACACCTGACCAGTGGACATTTCGGAAAAAAGCGTTCCCTGGAACGTCTGAAAAGGAGATATTACTGGCCAGGGATGAGTAGTGATCTATTAAGATGGATTGCTACTTGCCCGGATTGTTGTAAAAACAAACCTGGGCCTGGGATGGGTAAAATGCCTTTGTCCCAGGAGTTGTTTGGTGTAAGATTTGCGCGAGTCGCCATAGATATTATCAGTGGGTTTAAAACTACCCCTGAGGGTAATACTTGTATGATGGTCGTCACTGACTATTATACTAAGTATACGAGAGTGTTTCCATTAGCGGATCACAAAGCAGCAACCTGTGCAAAAGCTTTTGTTAAAGGTTGGGTATTGCATCTTGGGGTTCCCCTAATGATGCATAGTGACCAAGGTCGGGAATTTGAATCTGATCTTTGGCAGGAAATGTGTCACCGACGGGCGATTTGTAAGACGAGAACAAATCCCTATCGACCACAAAGTGATGGAATGGTTGAGAGATTCAATCGTACATTGATTCAGGTGTTGAAATCCCTGGTGAATGATAGAATGGATGACTGGGATGAGCAGTGTGATTATGTATGCCATGCATATAATAGCACTGTCCATTCTAGTACTTCCTGTTCCCCGAATCTATTAGTTTTCGGGGAAGATTTGATAATGCCCGCGGATCTGGTATTCGGGGTGGTTGGAATGAACCCGGAAACCCCCTGCCATGTGATGTTTGTGGAGTCATTAAGAGATCAATTCAAATATGCTTATGAATTGGTGAGAACTGAACTGCAGAAGAATGCTACCTGGCAGAAGACCGGCTATGATCTAGGCCTTAAGCCGCGACGATTCAAAGTTGGTGATCAGGTAGTAAGATTACATGAGCCGTTATCGACTCTGAAACTTGCTAGTAATTGGGACGGCCCCTTTGTGGTTACCCGCATAGTGAGTGACAGTACTGTAGTGATACGTTCATTACAAGGAAAGATGTATAAATCTAATGTAGCTCGACTAAGAGAGTGGAAGGGGAGAGATTTGTCCCTGGACTCGTATGAGTTGGAAGTTGATACTTTGATAGAGGAAAGTGAACAGCGGAAATTAGTGAAGGAACCTCCCCGGAAACGCGGGAGGCCGCGGAAGGAGGTTTCCCGGAAACTAATGGTGCAGAAGTCCGTCATCCCAAAAAGATCCGGGAAGAAGGCGGCTAATAAAGTCTCGCTGGCTGAAGGGAAAAGGACCCGGAAGAGTGTGGTTAAGGCTAAATCCACTCTGGAAAAAGCGTGTCCTAGAACCAGGTCTAATGTTATGCCTAAAAACATAAGACGCAGTCCCCGGTTACTAGCCAGGGACGGTATAACCTAAGCCGGTACACAACGAGTGTGTCCTGTAATCTTGTTAAATATTTAAATGTTGTAATCAGTTATGTGTGGAAGTAAGTACGGTCGGAATGATCGTGATAGTCCCCCTGTCTAGGATCCCATGGGTGATGGACGGATAATCCGGTGAATGTGCTTTATTATGCCTTTCATATATATTTCATTGATACTCTCGACGAGTTGACAGAGCGTAAGGATTAACACGTGGAATAAGGGTACCTGTTTACAATTGAACGCGCGGTGACCTGGTTCCAAGGAACTGGGTCACGGGACGCGCGGGGTTGCGCATGCGCGGTGGCGCGCCTTATATAAGGCCCGCGGAGCGGCGGGAATCACCAGTTGGGGTTGAGAGGCGGTCCAGAGCAGACGTGAGAGCTCGGACACGACCATTGTCGCTGTGGGGAGGTGGATCCCCTATAAATCCATCAACAAACACTTTTCTTGAGTGTGACACAAAAAAACATGTCCTCCGAGACAGACCACCAACAGGTGGACCCTCTTCAAGAGGGCGACTCCGCTAGCGGAGGAAATGAGGTTGTTAATCAACCTGACCTCGTGGACCAGGAATCTCTGGATTTCCTGGGACAAGGGGAGATAATGGACGTCGACGCTGACTCTCAGTCACCGCTTCGCCCTGCTAATGTCGCCGCCAATTACTTGGAAGGTCTAGACATTGAGGCCATCAGCCCTGCTGACGGTCGCGCTGATACCGGTGAAGCTGAGTATCAGGATCCGGGTCTATTGTACCATGGAGAACCGCCGGCGGACGTTGAAAAACCCCGCCCGGCCGTACCAACACTAGGAGGCTTCATGTCCAATTACGATGGACGTGAAGTAGAACTGCACGAGGACGTGCTAAGACTCACGGCGGAGGGAGCTCCCCGCCAGATAGACCCGCTCACGAGCCAGGCGATATTGCTCTTCCTGTTAGTGGAGGAGCAGGAGGAGATGCCCCCGGACTGGTTTGTGTACTGGGAGGCACTCCAGAAAGGACTACGCGTATGCTACTGCTTACGACGAGCTGTCTTCGATTTGCATATCGCAGACATAAAGCGGTTAATGCCCGCACTCCCAATTCTGTCTCTGGACCCGAATTGTGGAGTTGCCGGGATGTTGTTGACTGGGGTCAACAGATACCGGGCGCGAATCGGGAAACTCCGAGAGCCGAAAACCCAGAAGGAGTACGAGATTGCTGCCGCTAATACGCAGGGGGTAGTTTCGTATGTCCTGGATGTAGCCACTATTGAAGACTACATGGATTCTAACAACGTCAAACGAGATATTGCCATATCTTGTTTGGTTGATGAGGCGGTTCGTACAGTACGAACCAGATCTTCCAGTGCGGAGGAGAAGGCGCGAATAAAAGCGCTGAAAGCCACACCTAGGGGGCGCGGCAGTAAAGGTGAGAGGGGGGCCTCAAACCGGTCAAGCTCGGCCGACAGCAACCAGTCGGACGAGTTTGTCCAGGAGAGAGGACGTCAGGCTCGCCGGAACAAGAAGGCAAGATTAGCTAACTTGCCGGACTCTGTATTAGCAGAGGGATTACCGGAACAACCTTCCGGAGGACAGCCCGTTATTCCCCGGGCTGAGGAGGTAACGGATGAGGCTATGGACATAAACGAAGCCAATACTCCGGAGCCCTCCAACACCAACACCACCACCACCACCCCGGCCCTTGTGGCAGATATGACCGCCGCCGCGGGAGCAGCGGCCGCCGTGGCGGCTGCGCTGGTATTTAATCCAGCACGTCTCAGCCCTCTCCGTAGTCCGGCTCATTCGGATCCGGAAGAGGGAGAGGTTCCGGCTAACGCTGAGGAACCAGGAAATGCCCCAGAGGACCCCATCCCGCCTAATGACGTGATGAGGCGGATCTGGCAGAACGCGAACAATAAGTTCCGCGTGTTTATTCCCAATTCATGGGAACAGTGTCCGATTGGTCCTACCAATTTCGGATGTCCACTTGCGATCAACTGTAAAGGTCAGAGTGACGATGAGGATTGGATCCGGAATACCCCCCGGGACCGTCCTCCGTCTGCTTTTTATCAGCAGTGGCTAGATCAACTCAGGATCCTGCCGGATACTTACTATAGTAAGGAGCAGAAAGAAAAACTTCTTTTTGCGATTAACCGCTGGTATAGCCAACGGGAAAGAAACTGGTGCCCATTCGCTACATGTGTAAACACGATTGGCACAGACAGAACCGTGTTTGTAACAAAGCAACGGTTTCTGCGTCACCTCTGTGAAAATCACATGCACCACTGTGTGGTGTACCACTGTGATATCACAGTAGGTAGGGAATCCCAGCTGTGTAACGGGTGTTTAGAACCCCGGAGAGGTGAGCTCATGCGCCACATGAAGGATTGCCATAACATGGGAATCAGTGTAGCTCGCAATCGTGTGAATGCGCTACATGATGCCGTATGTGACCAGTACAAGTCACTCACGGAGGAACAGAAGGCTAAGATCCGGCCGGCAACTCCCTTCTACTGCGAGGTCGCAGATGGGAAGTTCAAAGCCAGGATTGCCAGAGTGGACGGACGACATAAGTTCGCCATGAATGACGAGGAATATACGGTGTTATGCACTACCCGTACTTCCCGCAGAGGTGGCGGTAGTTTCCGTCAGCCGGAAACCCGGGGTAGTTCCCGGGGGAAGAGCCGGTCCGCCCGCGACCGCTCTCGATCTCCTGCGGTCTCACCTGGACCAAAACGGAGACATGCCGGATCCAATTTGGAGGATCTCGATAATTCCTACTATGGGATTTATCATGCCCCGGAAGGTCGCGACTATTATCGCGAGTATCCAGACCCGCTGTTTACAGACCGGAAAGATCGGAAACGTGATTCCGGCGGTCAAGCGGCGGCGACTAACATGGATTACCGTTCTAGACGTCTGAGCAGTTCAGACAGTGCCAACAGTCAACCTGACTGTGGAGGTGCCCGGCCTAAAGAACCGGCTACCAGAACAAAGGCTTCCCTGCCTTTGACGTACCATCTGGGGACAACTGCAAAGCTAACCCCCAGGGACGTCCGGTCACCCACTACCCCAACTCGGGACATGCAGGGCTTGACCGTGAAAGCTGAACCAAAATCTTTAATCTCAGTGGTAACGCCTCGGGGCATAACTGTCCCGAAGGCTGCAGCGGTTGCGAAAGCGCCGCAAGCGGATGTTAAACCCGTGATTCCTGCAGCGCAGGAGCCGGTTGTCATCCAGCCAGTCGCGGGCACCTCCCGCACGGAAACTACCGGTGGCGTAAAATTAAAATACGTCCCGATAGTCAACTACTTCTCTCGGGAAGAGAAGGCGAGCTGCGAAGTGGGACAGAGAATTGTAACAGAATTCCAGGAGTCCCAACGCGAGCTGGCGGTGGAGTATAACACCAAAATGTTAGGCCTGTTCACGCATGGCCTAAAGATTGCCCACCGGGAGGAGAAAGCATTGGTCGCTGTCGGCAATGCTGACTACTTGGCTAAAAAGTCAAGGGAAGCTGCTTCAGGCCAAAAGACTGCTGAGGCTGCCGCAGGATTCGTTCAGCAAGAGAACGAGAAGTTAACCAAACGGTTACAGGACATGAACGTAAAATTTTACGGGGTGTTCGGCGTGACTATCGATACCTGGGATGGCACAACTGAGCACGCGCTTGCTTTAATGAGGGCAAGAGATGAACCTTTAGGTTAAAAAGACTAATAAAAGGTTCTGAGTCTATTTCTAATTCTTTTAGGAATAGGGGAGGGAACTATAATAGTTTCCGGATAGATTAATTGTTGTTTCATTTAATCTGACGTCATAAATTGTTTATGACGGGGTATCCCTTTTGAGGGGAGGGGCATCTTTTTAGAGGCATATGGATCAACGCGGGGGGAACCTTCCGTGGAAGCTCTGGACTTACCTAACTACTCAACTCTCAACTATAGCCTACCGATGGGGAATCAGGACTCCACCGGGAAGCTACCAAACTAACGTCCTTGAAACTAACTTTTGGGATACGTTACCATGATGTGTTCCTGATACTATTATGCTGAGTTATAAACTGTTCCCGTCCAAAGGATTACGTGTCAAACAGACAATGCTCGTGGTTCCAGATCTACTTATATATTTCATGAACATTCCTGGAGCTAGGATTACGTGTTAAACGGACAGTACTCGTGGTTTCCAGCCGGATTATAGTTGTATATGTCATGAACTTTACTGGAGCGAGGACGGGATACTTATCGAGCTGTATACATATGAACTTACCTTCGGGTGATATTTATCCAAGAAACAGTATTAAGAAGAGGAGAGCACCTCACTCATTCGTCTATTAGAAGCGGAGAGCACCTTGACCACAACTAGATCACCAGTAAGCTATATTTAATTGTAAGGGTTTCCGGGTACACTGCCAGGTTACTCATTAAAACGTTTTTTAATATATAAAATATATCATTATTATGTGATACATATCACCTCAGGTGTTCCAATAAGGTATTCTCATATTTACCTAATGAATCAGGCTTCATAATATGCTACATATGAAGATTGTATGATCTGATAAGCTAGGAAACGTGGCTACCCGTAATGTTTATATGAAGTCGTTAAGACTATGTGTATATACTAAATATACCGCCAGGTATTGTCGTGTGTGTTGACTCTGTTGTATGTTGCGAGAGATATTAATACTCCGGTTATATAATCGGAATACCCGGCTTAACACAAAGGCTGTGGTTACTGTTATCCATTGTGTGAATGTTTTCATTAAATCACAAATCAATGTAAGACGCTGGTGGTTGTGAGTCCTTATCAGGACTGGTTTTTAATAACTTTTCTGTTCAACTTAAATATATACACACCCCACGCGCATTTTTTTAATAACCGAGTAAGGAAACTTCATAAGGAAGTCATATCGAAATGTGTCAAGCCGTTCGATTGTATGTATGATATTATATTCACTTGTCATAAAACATACCTAAATCATCTATTATGGTTGCTATTACAGTGTAATGCCATATTTATATTGAGTTTGATGATCTCGCTTGTGTAGTATGTCGTGTTAATATGTTACGCCCCTAGTTACTGTATAGACAATAACTATAAAGTCGTTGTTCTAAAAGGTTTTCTATGTACTAGGAAAACAGTATATATGTTCGTTACCACCTAGTTTTGTCTAGGGGGGGTAGTGTAGGGGCATGATATTACATATTAATCTCATACACGGTATTTCCGGGTAACGTCTGTTTACTCGGCTTCTCCACCTGGAGCTAGTGCACACAGTTCCCGGGAGAGGGCGCAGGTCCTCTTCAGGTGACCGTGTGCCGCTCTCAGGTGGGCGGCCGACCCACCCACCTGGCCACGTGACCTAAGAGCCGGTGTTATATAAGACCCATGTGTTTACCTGGAACGGCAGTCAGTGCAGGCCCGACTGACGAGAGACTTCACATGTCCAACCGTGCGGACAGAGTTGTATGCTAAGAGTTGTATACTGACCGTTTCCTCTATTTATAGAGAAACCTGATCTACCTGTGTGTATTCATTCTACACTGATCGTTCCCTAGTAAAGGAACTAGAGTTGTTATTCTTGTGAATAAAGATAGATATATTCTCGCACCTGGAAACTGCCGTGATCGTTGTTCTTTAACCTAGAGTTAACTACGAACCACCACACATTTATAATCAATATTGGCTTTTGCCTTTCCCTACTAACTGCCACACAATGAATTTCAGGTCCTTTGTGCTACTATCATAGACCTCAAAAGCTCTTGTGGTATAAATAATATCGCTAGCTACATACAAGAAAACTCTTCAACCCCAAATCCTTTTCAGTTAGATCTTGCCTATCCAGCCTAACTATATTGTAACCTCTCATTGTTATATAAAGGTATGTCTCATTTACACTGTAAATGAAGGTTACATTTTTGTCAATAGCAATACCTATATATTCTTATTCATCTTTAACTACAAGGATATGACCACCCATTTTGATAGTTGGTAGTAATATATATATCGGAACGGGACTATACACAGTACTTGGTTTTACTTACTGGACATGCAGCCAATCAGAGAGCTCCCTTTTGGCGGGACATTCAAAATCAGCCAATCAGAGGCCACCATTCTGGCAGGAAATTCAAATGGGTCACTTCCGGTGTACCAGCCAATCAGAGGCCTCCATTTGACCAGAAGTAACCCCCTCATTTGCATAATAGACCACACCCCTGCTCATTTGCATAATAGACCACACACCCTTTTGGTCATGTGACCTGTACTAGCCAATCAGAGACCTCCATTGGGTCACTTGACCCCCTCATTTCATAATAGACCACACCCCTTTGGTCACATGACCTATAGATCAACCAATCAGAGACTCCCATCTTTGACAGGGGGGAGGGGGTGCATAGGGGGTAGCCCAGTGGGCACAGAACATTGAATCAACATTGATAAATGGTTGTCAACATTGATTCAATGTTGATTCAACGTTGATTCAACATTGAACAGAATTTTGTGCCCACTGGGAGGGAGGGGGAATGCATGCATAGGGGTGGGTGCATAGGGGGGCGCTCTGGGGAGGGGGTGCATAGGGGGGCAGGGGGGCACTCTGGGGAGGGTGGGGAGGGGTGCACTCTGGGAGGGGGGCACTATATTAGGGTGCTAGTAGTAATCTCAAGGGGGGAGGTGGGTCTCCTGATGTTACGCAAATGAGATATAAAAACTTTTTTTTACTTTTTACATTTTTTTATTTTCTTTTTTCAAATATATTTACAACTATAAACATATATTTTTAACCATATTCCAGACTATACATAGTGTAATCGCGCAGGTGTTCTTTTTTGAAACATAACCTTACCAAGGTTAATCTGTGCAGGGCACTCCACCCTGACCAAAGAAATACCGTCCAATATGTCGACACACCAGAACATCGCCAAAACTGACTATATCACATCAAACTTTTTTTCTTTTATTTTACCAAGCAACCGAGTCTCACAGAGTCATACTGACTCAAGACACTCCGTAAAGGAGTATCAGGAGGGAGTCAGACCCTCCTGAGCGCTCTGACTGACCATCCAACCACCAGTCCAGCAGGCACTCCTGAGGCAGATAGAAAACTGACAGCTCAGGAAAAGTCTCTGAAATTGTCATATGTCCCTTGTTGAACTATTCAATGAATGCTGGATGGTGTCAATAATAGTCACTGACCTCCCTCCTCTGGTTTTGTACAGGAGTAGTAATAGTCCTAGTCGCTGCTAGTCCATGTCGATGAAGTGTGTTGTTGAGTCAGAGGTGCAACAGAAAGCACCAGCAACATCTCTAGCAGCACTAGCAACAACACCAGCAACGTCATGAGCAACCCTAGTGGCATCAGCAGCAACATCAGCGAGTGCAGCAGCACGTTCAGCCGCAGCGTGTGCAGCAGGGACACCTCTGGCAGCAGCAGCAACATAGTCTGAATCCTCCAAGGCAATGTTAGCAGTAACAGCAACAGCTGCTGCGGCAACAGTGTCGCAATCGTTGGTAGCTCCAGCTTCAGCACCGGTAACATCGGCAGATGCGCTAGCCGCTATAGCAAGTGCAGCAGTTGCTTGAGCAGCCGCGGCTGTGGCAGCAGCCACATGATCAGCAGCAGCAGCGATATCCTCAGCAGCACGTGCAGCACGTCTAGCAGTTTCAGCACCAGTAATAGCAGCTGTAGAACGATTAACAACAGCACTATAAGCACCACTCACTCTATCCAACCACCCATATGGATCGTTATGAAATCCAGCCTTGGCACTACTTGTAAACTGAGCAGTAAGCATGTCCAGTGGTAACTCTGTAGTAGTAGTTTTGGGATGCTCAAATGTGTTAGTAGTTGGTGTTTCCATGCTGAAAGTGGTAGAAGAAGTGTATGGGGATCGATGTTTCACTTTCTCTTATGTACCATAGTCCGAGATAAGCCTCTTAACTGATCAAAAGGATTAAAAAAGAGCTTAAACCAATTATCACAGTGACTTTCGACAGGTAGGATTACCTGTCTAATTTTGTGTTCGACTCCCAGGGGAATAGATGAAAAAAAAAACTCTTTAAAGGACTCAAATCCGCAGACAAAGAGTCTCGTCCTCAGTAGGGAGCTATTTAGTCTGATTTTCACCTGTCACCCGACCACTGCATGGAAGAGGTTAACTTGTTGATTTTGTTCAGACTTTAGCTGCTTACCACACGCACGCGCCTGTAGTCACAGACAGAGTGGTAGACACTCCCTGGAGGGTGAGTGCTGCTACCTACAAACACTTCACACCTCTCGTTGAACATCCCCTGTAGTCTTTGTATACACACTTGAACCTCTTGATCTCTTAACGATCTATAATCTACTTATACATCTAATGCACATTAAGTCACTTATGGCAATTATCACAGTTGTTACACCTGTATTCCCAAGGTTCGACTAGAGATAGAAGGCTCCCTGAGGGATCGAGCTGGAAACGGGATTAGATCCCCTCGGGAAGAGGGTCCAGGTGAGAACAGGATTAGAGCACTCTATCTCTCAGCTATCTGTCAATTATCACAGTTACCTGTATTCCCAAGGTTTTTTTTGCTCTTTCATGTTGATTGAGTAGGGGTGGAAGGGTCCAGGTGAAAGTGGGATCTTACCACGCACATGCACAAGTCTTGGGGAAGGGGAGGGGGTTACACTTGTGATCCCATAATCCTTTATACAGATGATGCGCATTAAACCAATTACACCAATTATCACAGTCCGTACACCCTCTCATGTCGATCGATCAGAGGTGGAGGGATCCAGGTGAAAGTGGGATTTGGGTTTTGTTTCTCTTTTCATGTCAGCTGATTACTATGCAACAGGTGAAAACAGGATTAGAGCACACTCTCTCAGCTATATAAGAAACCTCAATTTTTCTTGGAAGAGTACTTCACCTCCACTCTCTCCGTCGACACCACTGACCCCTTCTTGCTGCTGCTGCTGCTACTACGACAACTACCACCACTAACCCTTATAGGGTTTAAGCACCATACTGTCCTTACACGGTCTACTGTTGCTGCTACTACTACTACAACTACCACCACTAACCCTTACACGGTTAAAGCACCATACTGTCCTTACAGGGTTAAATCACCATGCTCCCCTTTTACAGGTTTAAAGTCACATACTGCTTTACAGGGTTGAAGCAGGACGCCGTCCTTTCAGGGTTAAACCCCTTTTGATCTCTCTCTCTACCATGTCACACACACACACACACTCACCCTCTGTGTACCCCCATCCCTGGCCTGGCTTAAGCTGCATTAGACCGAGGAGTCAGACTTCGAGATCCAACCTTTTTCTACCTCCACCCTCCTGACCTCACACCCCAAACCACCGCCACCACAGACATAGACTACCTATATTACCACCTTACCGATGGATGACTCCAGGAGGAAATACGAGCTAAGTCACATGTCTGATTTTTGAGCTTAGATCTATAAGGGATGTTTATTTTTTTTCCAATATTGTCCCACCTCAAAAGAGGAATAGGACTTTCTGTAGCGCAAGCTCTTTGCTCAGAAAACGGGGTTTAGAGAGCCCCTGTCTGGTACTGCCTACAGGTTTGTCTTGAACGCCCCAAAAAGCCAGAGTAGCTGTGTGGGTGATACAAGTGACAGGTTCTACCATGTAGCGGCTTGCTTTTTGTGTGCTATCAGTTACAGAATACCCTCATTGAATTTTTTTCATTTATAAAATTGTGCTATTTTGTACAAACAACTGTAAAATTCTAACATTCAGTGCTGAAAATATACCCCATCACGCAGAAAAGTACCGCCGCCAACTTGACTACATATGGCCACCCAGCGGAGAACAACCAAACTATTCCTGCTTTGCCGCAAGGTGGTGTCACAAGGTGCTCTCAGCGTTCCGTCGTCACTAATAAGACACTGCCACAATGATGCAAAATTGAAAGACGGTATGTATTGTAGCGCGTAGTAGTGTATAGCATACCAAAAGAACACTGTGTCCCTTCATTTTTTACTAATTCCGCTAATTCCAAAACCAAATGTGAACAAAAACCGTGCGATGGAGCAAATATAGCACCTACTGATGTTGCCCACCACATGGCCAAGCTGTTCGTGACCCTTAGGGTAGATTCACCCAAAGACGGACACACACCTTAAGTTGGACACATTTAGCATAAAAAATCATGATAAACGATAAGTTCTATGTCATATATGATCATACAATAGGAAACTTCAAGTGTCATTCCTACCAATAAAGAAAATGATATGTATGCAAACCAGTCTTTTCTGTGCATGATCATGCACTGAAGTTGCCCTGTTTCATGGTGAGGAGCTATTGCCTTAGTTGTAGAATTACATGGTACCCAAAGTCGGACAGGTGTGCTGTAGTGCTAAATTTTGCAATAATCCCTACACCTAGGTAATAAAATCAATCCTTGACCAAAAGGTATATGTATTTTGAAGTACAGTATAGCAAAATAATGCATAATGATTTCCAGAAAATAACATTTGCAGACATTTAAATATATGATCACATTTCACCATGAGACGGACATCACCGTCCATTGTGTTTTCACTTTGTAATAAATTTGGGGGAAGCAAAGCAATAACTCTGCCAGTATGAAACATTAATCACATATTACTCAATAAAGATCCTTGAATTCCTTGGGTAGGAAAATGTCAAGTTTTCTCAGTTATCTCCAGATTATATATATTGGACAGTTTTAATTGTGTTAAAAGTATATTTCAAATGTAGATATGTTGGATATCTTCAGTTATAATCAAACCTTGGATAAATTATGCCATGCTTGCTATCATAGAAAGGTAATTTGAAAAAAATGAAGGGAATCCTAAGTGTCCAACATAAGGTGAAATTGGGACTTAAAATTCTCCAACTTTGATGAGGAATATTTAATGTCATACTGAATAAAAACACATTTATCATTGGATGGGTATAATGTTTTGATACTCTTTTCTCCCAAAGTATCATAGTTATAGCTCTAAGTGCAATATGAAGAAAACTGTAGCCCAGAGAAAAAGGGTCACATTTGTAGTGCCAATGAGCGTCCGAAAGTGGTGAGTCTACCCTATATTCTGACAGCTGAGAATCTCAAACATCTCCGGGGGGAGACAGTGACACTATTACAAAGAGTCAGTGCCTCCCCCCGGAGACCCAGTCCATGTCATGTTAATCTATGTTAATCTAGGATATGACCCTAGATCTCTTAGATTCGACACGGTGACATGGATCTTTTTAGGACCTCAGTGACATGGGACATGAGACAGGAGAAAAAAATAGATAGTGACATGGGACATGGGTAATTTCTTAAGAAGTGTTTTTTGGTTACCCCACCCCTCCATTATAAGACACCACCCTCTCATGAGGGTCCCAGTCTGGGACTTGGAACCTGACACCGAGAGCGTCTGTGGTGAGCAGGGTACTGAGACAAGGATAGGTACAGGAGCTCAGTGTAGGTTACATAACAGGTCGATGTAAGAGAAGGGTTAGATAGCTTGGGGTGGTGTCTTGGACTAGCTTGACTGCTGCATAAATAATGAGAACTATCACTATTATTGTTATGACGTCACTCACAGGACGAGTTGGAATTTTCTAAGCAAAATGTGGATGTTTAGGATGGGGCACTAGTAAGGAAGGGGTAGTGACAAGAGGTCCAACGCTGGCGTGTCACTCTCAGGTAAGTGTTCCTTTTTTTATTAGGCGGTCCCTTAAAAGAGACCAACCAACCCCTTCTAGGGTTGGCTCGGCTTATGTTGTTCAACGCAAGTGTTATATATTACACGTGTGTTACAGAGCATAGCCTACACGGCTAAGGTTTTATCCATTGGAACCTACTAGGGCTACGAGGACGGACCCACCACCATGCCTTAACGCACGGGTGGTAGTGCTCACCCTATGTAATTTTTTTAAACCCCTAACTAAGGTGTGCTACCCTAATCTTGGCTTAATCTTACTGTATATTTGTACTTCAATATATGTCAATGTGTGCGCGAACCTCAAAAGAAAGTATAGAGATGGAACGGTGGCGACATCTGTCGGAAGAGCGGGTAACTACAACAACTCACCTCCAAGGAGCTGCTACGCATACTCATAGACACTGAACCTATACAAGACAGGCCAGTGTTATTTTTCATGGCTAAGTCTGGTCCTTCAGCACGCCCAGCATCATGGTAAATAAAAAACACTTGTCATGATAAGTAGTAGGGACAGACCTAATGTCGTCGAAGTCACATCCCAGAATAGTTAACCCTTTATTGACTTTTCAATGGTGCTTGAATCCCTTTTGTCAGCATGACGCATGAATGTAACCTTGGTGAGTGAGTCTATTCGCTAAGTCTGCATTCATGCATGCATGAAAAACAAATTAACAGCTGAAATAGAGACGGACACACTTAATAAGGTTTTTTAGACTAAGATATATTAGTATGTTACTAACTGAAACCTACAGAATTTTCTGTGTATGTTTGTATGAATTTGCTATTACAAACACGGTCAACAATTATACCTAAGTTCAGACTGAAGTGGTTAGCACTCCACTAACAGTGATGTAGAGGTGGGCTATATTGCGCAGGTTAACGCTCTAAGAATTGTGTAGTGCTTTAAGGTGCTAGGCTCTATGTGATGATAATACATGAATTCATCTTTGGTAAGCATAACCACCTAACTGGTGATGTATTTTTTTCTAAAAGGGGCATGAATGCAGATTTGGCTAATAACCTCACCAAGACACCATTCATGCGTTATGCTGACAAAAGGATTCAAGCACATTTAAAATAGTTTGCAGCAAATAAAGGGTTAACTATTCCAGGCTTGTGAATTTGACGACATTAGGTTTGTCCCTTTGAGTGGGACACTAGTGCGGCTAACATTGTCAGGTAGATGAGACTAGTGTTGTCTTGTGAGATGGTAACTTTGTAGGGTCTCAGAAAAGACAACCTTTAACGCATTTTATTTTATGACCGTCACTGCGAATACCCAAAAAAGCTTCCTACAAGACCACTTTTTGACAAGCTTAGACATTTTGATTTTATCAGTGCCGTGATAATTAAAAAAAGAAACACAATAAAATACTACAAATTGAAAGAAACTGTGAGAAAACTGTCAGTTTAAACGTTAGCAGGGGTGGGTTACATCCTAATTGTCACATGAAGGAGACGGGTGCTAGATATCCAGGGCTGGTCTCATGTTATGGCGTAGATAAGAAGCTTGTTTAAAAAAATAGCGCTGACTCTACATGGGAAAGGTACGTCTCTTTCCCACCACACCTGGGAGGAGTCTGTTGCATGCAGGGTAGAGCTCAGGTCATGCCTTGCAAGGCTCATTACCTCTGAGATGGCCGACAAGGAAACACCTCCTCGCTTACTCCTGCTTTCCCCCTTTCATTGGGTTGGGTTTGGGTCATCTGGCCTCTCGTGCAGGTTAGTGAAAGCGGGTGAGTTCTACCAGAGTACAGAGATGTTTCAGAAACAATTTTGAAATATTGATTAGAGAGTGAGAACTCTGTATTCTGTAATATTCATGGTGTTTCTAATGTCTAACCTAAAGCTCAAACCTAAGCTGTATTGATTTTGTGCCTATGTGAATGTGCTGCTTGGCTAATAACTGTCGCTGTCACAGTGTGTAGAAATTGAGGGAAGGGTACTATGATTATATTTTCCCAGAGTTTACAAGCTACTCGGACTGTTCTACCTTCCCCACAGTTTCCTCTCGTACCACTGTGGGACGGCGAGGAGACCATGGGTGGATCTCCCGCCCGCCCTTGAATGAGTGGTGAGTTGATAGTATTAAGGATGTTTGTTTTAACATGTTAATGAATTCAATATTCTTGTTACATTTACAATTTATACAAATAAAGACCTATCAGCTGGTCAGAGACCAAGGGATATCGGTATCTATAGCTGAAACTGGAACCGCACGCCGAACGCTCATAAATTGGGTTACTCCTGTGATGACGCTGTGTCTCAGTGAAAAACTAGGTTAGTGAGTATTGTCACTGGCATCCGGTCCTATCCCTCGATAACAAAGAACAACATGGTATGTATTGTACTTTCTGGAATGTTGACATATAATGTAGTAATTATTTTTTGTGGTCAAATACTAAAAAAGTTGCTTAGGCGTCTGTGATCTAGAGTAGAGGCGGAGGGAGGAGGGTAGGCTACTACTCTGCAGTTCCACCCCGATAGAGACGTTCCAAGATAGCCGTGGCAGGTCTAAATGGCGGGATTCATATGAATGCTAGGGATGCTGTCCACAGGGTGAGGGTGTGGCTGGTGAGGAGCAGGGGAGGGTGGTGTCATCCCGTGGTCAGCAGGCAGGAGGCCTGGGTGGGGAGCGGACAACACACCATATGCACTCGGCAACCTATCCTAAGGGGGTCAGGGTGTACACCATCTATGTGCTCTTATCTGTGATTTCCTAAATATCCAAGGGCTAACACATACGCCAATGATAAAGGAATACATTCCCTACACAACCATGTATATCATAAACCTCAATTCACATTAATACACCTTCAGAAAGGATGACACAGTTTGGCCCCAATACCATCTCTATAACAAGCCCAGACTGGATCAGCCCCACCCTGCCTGCCTGCCTGCCACTGGTATCAGGCCTGCAACTAGTTCAGAGGTGGGGCCGTAGGAAAACAGCAGGCTCTTGGATAGATAAGCTTAAGCCAAACATCTAACTTTATTTGGTACTTCGATTTTGCTTTATATTTGTAATATTACTGGTTCTGACTAGGTAGTATATCTAGTCTACAACTTTATTGAGATAAAGTCAACATTTACCTCTAGAGTAATATATTCTTTTCCATTTGGAGGGAATTTGTTGAAAATATAGTAAAATGTACTTGATCCTTCAAAAGAAAATATGAAAAAAAAAAAAAATATTGGGTTACCTGAACACAAGATTTTTTTTGTTTGGTCTTAGCTCTCTGCTCTTGCCGGGCCATAGAATAATAGAATACGACAGTACTACATGTTAGACCACTCAAAAATATAAAATGGTTTCTCATCAACGGGCACATCATAAAAATCAGGTTTTGAGGCCAAAAATAATTTACGGATAGACAGACATAAACAAGCTAGAGCGCGCGCAGGCGTCTTGCGCCTCCTGCCTGCCATCTGGTGGGAAATGTGGGAATTAAGCATGATACTACACAGTCTCACTCATGCCTAGGTGGTAGCACTATCTTATATTTCTAGTTTCTGGACGGTACATAACATATTATATCTTATTATGGGAGAAATATGATTAAATTGTTGATTTTTTTAAAGTGAGCCCAGACAGAGACTAGCTTCATGCCCACGCAGTGGGCATGAAGCTAGGCTCTGTCAATCACTTTATGCAGTGGTCAGAATTCATGGGCGATTTGCAGCATTCAATTGACAGATTTAGTGTCAGTTTTCTAAGAGGTTGATTAATAAAACTCTACAAAGAAGAGATATGTCATCTGCGCTCATGGAAATCTATCATTCACCTAAAGATGGATTCAAAAATAATTAGATCTGTCATCGTCAACGATGACAGATGTCTGCACAATGTAGTAACAAGAATTGCGGTTGTTGCCGCGTAAAAAAATGCCTCACGCATTTTTATACGCGGCAACAACCGCAATTCTTGCATTTGAAGGAACATAATGTCTACATGGTTGGTTTATTTGTAGGGGACCCATTCAAGACACCATATAAACAGGGCGGGAGGATGATATAACTGACAGATGTGACACAACAGTGTAATATGTGGCCACCAGTGCAGCAGCATTAATAGGACCATTGAATTCCTTGGGTCCATGTTAGGGGGGTATGTACAATTATAATCAACCTCAGGAATATGGAAATGGGTGTTCCTAGGCAGATAAACAATAAGAATAACTGTTGCTAGGCAACCAGCTATCTTATCAACAAACCAATAGAACCATTGAATTCCTTGGGTCCATGTTAGGGGGGTAGGTACTATTATAATCAACCTCAGGAGCATGGAAATGGGTGTTGCTAGGCAGATAAACAATTAGAATAGCTGTTGCTAGGCAACCAGCTGTCTTAGTAACAAAGCAATAGAACCATTGAATTCCTTTGGTCCATGTTAGGGGGAGTAGGTACGATTATTTATTTATAATCAACCTCAGGAGCATGGAAATGGGTGTTGCTAGGCAGACAAACAATTAGAATAGCTGTTGCTAGGCAACCAGCTGTCTTAGTAGCAAAGCAATAGAACCATTGAATTCCTTGGGTCCATGTTAGGGGGAGTAGGTACGATTATAATCAACCTCAGGCGCATGGAAATGGGTGTTGCTAGGCAGATAAACAATTAGAATAGCTGTTGCTAGGCAGCCAGCTGTCTCAGCAACAAAATAGTAGAACCATTGAATTCCTTGGGTCCTTGTTAGGGGGGGGGTAGGTACAATTATAATAACCGCAGGACAATGGAAATGGCGGTTGCTGGGCAGATAAACAATTAGAATAGCTGTTGCTAGGCAGCCAGCTGTCTTAGCAACAAACCAATGAAATCATTTAATTCCTCGGGTCCATGTAAGGAGGGTAGGTAGGATTTTAATCAGCCTCAGGAGCATGGAAATGGGTGTTACTAGGCAGATAAACAATTAGAATAGCTGTTGCTAGGCAAGCAGCTGTCTTAGCAACAAACTATAGAACCATTGAATTCCTTTGTTCCATGTTAGGGGGAGCAGGTACGATTATAATCAACCTCAGGAGCATGGAAATGGGTGTTGCTAGGCATATAAACAATTAGAATAGCTGTTGCTAGGCAACCAGCTGTCTGATCAAAAAAAAAAAAAGAACCATTGAATTCCTTGAGTTCATGTTAGGGGGAGTAGGTATGATTATAATCAACCTCAGGAGCATGGAAATGGGTGTTGCTGTCTTAGCAACAAACCAATAGAACCATTGAATTCTTTGGGTCCATGTTAGGGGGTACAGGTATGCTCATGATCAACCTCAGGATCGAAGGTTGATTAATATTAATTTTATTGTTATATGCATAAATTTGTGTTGTGACACCTTAAAACAAAATGGCGGCACCCCTTAAAACAAAATGGTGGCACCCGTACTGACTTCCTGTCAAATGAAAACAATATTATGCCTTAACCTGGTAGTTCGCAAGCTTACCACCAGGGCCCCTCAGGGGCCTTTCGGCCTTAAAAAACTCTGAGAGTGTACAAAATGGCTGACATTATGTACATTTTCACATTCTCCCAACACAGTAGAGCACTCCTGTATGTTTTCAATACGACTCGACTAAACCTCTGAGTGGAGAGTGTAACAGTTAATGACGTCACAGCACCAGTGACATCACACTCTTAGCGGCGTCGCTACATCACCAAGCAACGTTGCTACGTCACCTAGCGACGTTACTACGTCACCAAACAGTGACGTCATGCAGTCTGTTGTTTTGATTTGTGTTTGTGGTCAGAGTCGGCAGTAGTTTGTGGCCAGAGTCTGCAGTAGTTTGTGGCCAGAGTCGGCAGTAGTTTGCTGTCAGAGTCGGCAGTAGTTTGCTGTCAGAGTCGGCAGTAGTTTGCTGTCAGAGTCAGCAGTAGTTTGCTGTCACAGGCGGCAGTAGTTTGCTGTCAGAGTCAGCAGTAGTTTGCTGTCAGAGTCGGCAGTAGTTTGCTGTCAGAGTCAGCAGTAGTTTGCTGTCAGAGTCGGCAGTAGTTTGCTGTCAGAGTCGGCAGTAGTTTGCTGTCAGAGTCAGCAGTAGTTTGCTGTCAGAGTCAGCAGTAGTTTGCTGTCAGAGTCGGCAGTAGTTTGCTGTCAGAGTCAGCAGTAGTTTGCTGTCACAGGCGGCAATAGTTTGCTGTCAGAGTCGGCAGTAGTTTGTGGTCAGAATCGGCAAAAGTTTGAAGGCCTCACTTTTTTTCCAGGGAGGCTTCCAATTTTAATTTAAATTTATCATGCTTCATTAGATATGATGGGTGGCAATAATACTTATTCAGCACACAAATTCACCTATAAACAACCTTACTCCGATGTTGTCACTCAATATTTTTACCTCACAC
The DNA here is from genome assembly GCA_947462335.1 of Harmothoe impar. Taxonomy (NCBI): domain Eukaryota; kingdom Metazoa; phylum Annelida; class Polychaeta; order Phyllodocida; family Polynoidae; genus Harmothoe; species Harmothoe impar. Next base: position 67,849,654 of record OX381719.1, on the reverse strand, counting down.
ACCTTTTGTGTAGCTCGATACCAACGAGTACCTACATAAGATAACTCAATGACTCAGGTACCTGCACTTTTCTCTTTAGAGATACGGGCCGCCGGTAGAGATAAGGGCCGCCACTGGTCTGCACCTCCAAGGGGAGTTCTCCCAGTGCAGTATCTTATACAGGTGGGCTGGGGAGGGGTGGGGGAGGGGGGTAGGAGTCCACATTTAAATGTAGCTTATTTAGGCTATATTTTGTCATTTAAATCACTATATCTCAAGAAATACAAGACTTTCATACTAGCCCATTCACATACACCTAGCCAATATAATTGTCTACTTGTATGTAGGTGAATGTTTTTCAGCAAACAATGGCAAGGTATTAGCAAATCAGATTTTCTGGTGGAACCCAAAATTACATGTGTACCCACCCAAAACCAAGGGGAGAAACCCCCTCACTCGCTTTTTTCCCAGCATGGATTTTAAAGGTAGGATTTCCCCAACCTGGATTTCAAAGGAGGTCAATACCCTGTAAACAGATAAAGTTATACACCATTTTATAACGTTATCTAACGCTACATGCTTTTCTAAGGCTCTTGAGTATGACATAACGTTATGTAAAATTTAAAATGTTATTTTGACATGAATAACATTTTTTTGTTAGCTGGGTAGTATATGATGTAGCTAATCTAAGGATCTTGCTCAATCTACATGCAGGCAATCAGAGGCCTTCGTTTGGTCACATGACCCATTGCCGTGGTAATGGGACCTACTTAAGAGGTCACGTGACCACCTCTCAACCAATCAGAGACCAGTGTTCTGCTAGGGTAACTTGACCTAGTTAAGGGGTCAAAGACCACCTCTTAGCCAATCAGAGACCAGTATTCTGGTAACCATGGTAACATGACCTAATTAGGGGATAAGAGTGAATTATTCAGGGGGTCACGTTACGTAGTTAGGGGTCACATGACCCTTTACTATGGTAGTAGCTTGACCTACTTAGTCCTCTCCTGTTCTTGACACGTAAAAAAAGCCACCCAATGTTGACCTGGTAAATGTTGAGGATCTGTGTTACTCACAAAACAAGTGTCTTGATAGGGTGCTTGGGGATGGTGTCACAAGAGGAAACACCCAAGAAATGAATCTTATGTTTGTACACTTAACCCTGTACTGGGAGCAGTGTGAGGTTTTATGATCGATGCTTGATGATACTTTATGCTGGCTCTTATATTAGGTTATGTCATAGAGGATGAGATATTACTGCTTGGGTAAGAACTTATTCATATGATAGCTAGGGGATAATGCAAGACACAAATAGTAATTAATACAATGTTCTTTTATTTCATAGACATAAACATATATATATCACTCGGGAGCTCTGGGTCTGACACTTTCAATAGAACTACAACAATAAACATGAATTTGATATTACCTTAATCTTGATGGAAATCTGCTGGCTATCTCAATCTTACCCACTCTTCTGGCCTGGTCTGGGATCTCTGCCCTATCTGACACCAGTCCCCCCTTTATATATCATACTGGACTTTACATCTAGAAGGATCTATATGCAATACTGCTAGGGATAATTTGGGCGAATGACACATACATCTAGATTATTCTGGAGGGAGTTCTGACCGTTAAGTCCATTCTGGAACTCACTGCTTCCTGAGTCATCGCTAGTTAGGTTTGCTGACCTAAGGCCTTACATAAATAGTTTTATAACCTGGGCTGTGTGCTAACCCTTTAAGGACCGCTACTAGAGGGGTGCTTTATCCTGATAATGACTATTTCGTGTATATAGGGTTTCTACACCTTCAACACTTCACCTATTGCAAGTGTGTTCACATACTCAGTTCTTGTGGTAGCCTGTGATGGGATGACGATCTCTGGTCAGCTCAACTACGTTGTCGTACACCAAGTAGAGTAGTACCATTGTGGTCGCCACCTGCGTCATGCTGAAACTGTGCTCTTCCCGTAGTTCACCGTCTTTTATAAGGTTGACTCTACACCTGTTGTGCGATCGGTCCAGAATTAAGTCAAGGGGGGAAGAGTGTGTAACCGTTCAGGAAATCCTTGTAGGAAATGCTGCAGGAGCGTGAACCGTCATACATCCCTGTTTCTGTGTGTAGCGCTAGGTACTCCCTCACCGCTTCCCCTTTGGCAAAGTCGGGCACGTAGGCGTCTTTTGGCACCTTTTGATTGTCTACTATCATTTAAAGCGAGTTGAGGTTGCAATGCTTCATTTCGAAGAGGTTTTTGGCGTAATTTCTGTTGAACCCGTCGTCGTCCAGGAAACATATCATCATGGACTTGGGCAGTTGGAGTGTGTGTAGTTGTGATCTTGGTTGCCCGCAAGAATAGCGTTGGACATCACCTCAACTCTGTTGACTGGGTAGTCGATGGGTCCCCATTCTATCACAGCCTTTTCATGCACTTGGATCACAGCACCACTCAACGCACGTAGAGCATCACTTTGTAGAGCTCAGAGAGTGGGCACTCGCTGCTGTTTTCGTGCACGTAAACCATTGTGCTCCCTTTTACACGTTGGCACCCAGACTGAAAGTGGCCGGTGGGGGGCTTCTTGTGGCTTGCACGGACGTGGTGGCACCAGTGAACAACTTTGAACATTCTCTCTTCCAAGATGTTCAAGTCACTGTGGATGGCTTCAAAATATCTGGTAACACAGAGACTTATGGTTTCCGACCCTACCTTGAGGCCCTACTGAACTACTATGGCGCCGTAAAGGAAAATCTGATGAGAGTTCAAGGTTGGTTCAAGGATAAGGCTGGAAAGTTCAATGTGCTAACCGATGCAATAATTTCATTTATCAATATTATATGCAGATTATTGCCCCTATAATTGAAAATCTCATATGGTCTATTTTTACTCAATGTCGACCAAAATTAACCTAGAGTCGACCACTCTTATATCAATGAAAACAATAAGAATTGTTTTAAATTCACATCTAGATGAACTGAATTTATTCAATAGAATAATGTTTGAATTATTCAGGTTCATTATTCTCCCAATACAGGTATATTTTCTTAGACTTTGGAGCTTTTGAAAAGTAGGCATGAAAGTAGCATTCCTCACAGAATGACCATTGTCAAAGGGTTACTGCTTTACCTTGTATATTGAGGTCGTCTTATGGTGAAATTCTGGTCGATTCATGGTGAAATTAGAAGGTGCTAGCTTATGGGCCCTACTTTTGGAGAAATATTAATGTATTATTTCAAGAAAAGGTAATTTATGTTCAAAAGATGTGTATCCATCAATTTAACATCACAATTAGTACAAACATCAATTGAAATGCATGATAACCTAGCAGTAAAGTCAAACATATTTGAAGAATTTCCATTTTGTGTGGAGTCAAAACAGGTCATACACCCTCACTTCTGCAATATGTATTCATATGACTAAAATGATATTGGTGAAAAATATTGATGCTATGCAGATCATGAACACAATTTAACTTTTAATTCAAATAGCAGGTGTAGCCCAATATAGCACAGGATAAAGACAGGTTGGTGCTTTCGGTGGTCGACTTATGGTATGTGGTCGGAAATAGGTGAGCTTACCCTAGTGAAAAATCTCTGTGGTTGTTATGGAACACATCACTGTAACTTGTAGCATTGCTATCCATAAGGTCAAGTTCTGTTATGATTTCAAAGTAGGCCAAGAACCTTTCCATCTTTAAGTAATTTTAAGACAAGTCGGCAATTTTGTATCCTTCAAGAGTATTCAGACACAAACTGCTGGTGAATGCTTGCCTTATATATTGCCCTACTTTGGTTAGGTCTTCTAGACAGAGAGAAATATGCTTTCATATCTATTTATTTAGGGAATGTCACAATGCCCTCAAGTACGAACTAAAGGAACCATGACACCAGAAGTGAACTGTTCTGCTTTGGTTTGTTGGATTCATATGTAAAGCAGAGGCTTTCATTTCCACCACAGAGATACATTAACCATGCATCTAGATAAACACACACAAACACATCAAATGAAGCACTATATGCATTAGGCTAATATGTAGCAGTAATAGAATTGTTGCTAATTGAAAATTTCAAAATGGTCGATCTAATTGACAAAATATCTTTAAAATAACACAACAAAAAGGCTTTACCCTGGCAAAGGTCTAGGATTTTTTTAGGAGGACCATGTTTCAGCTTCAAGAGAAAACAATTTTATTTTGATTTGTCAATCAAAAATACTCAGAATACCCAGAGAAAGTTTCCCAAACTTTATTCTTGGCTTTAAAGTCATTATTGCTTTGTCATAAAAGGAAATGAGGTTGGTTCAGAAATATTTCCTATTGGCAACATTATATATTATCATCTCCATGATATACATAATAAGACCATGTGCTAAAATATCCAAATTCGACAAGTCAAATGATTTGCCTCAATTGAAAAAGCAAATGCGTTACTTGTACGGCCCTTTTAGGGGCCGCTTGGGGAATTGCTTATGGGAGTATGCTTCACTGTATGGAATTGCCAGACAGACGGAGAGGAGTGCATTTATATGCATGAGAGAAACCTTTCCAACTACTTCTTCATATCTAAAAGATATTGATGTAGATATAACAGAATTGTTCTCAGATTTATCCATACCCTTATATGATTTACAGCAGTGCAGACATATTCTCAATACATACTCAAATGATACACTGATATTAAATGATGGTGATGGTTGGAAAGGTTCAAGGACATATCAACAAAAACTTATTCCTACAACAAAATATTCTAGAAAGTCTCTTGTCATTGTGGCAGGATTTAGACAAAACACAAACTATTTTCTTAAATATGAATCGGAAATAAAAGCAGAATTTGCTCTCAAGAGGAGTCTGCAGGATTCTGCTCAACGTTATCTTAAAGACCTAGCTAAAGCAGTGTCTGCCAGAAGAAAAGGCAGCTTCTCAGTGAACTCCAATGGCAGAGCATGTGTCAATGGTAAACCTTTTGTGTTTGTAAATGTACATGTTCGTGGGAGAGACTTTGTTTCACGGGGTATACACAAGCAACCTAGTGATGTCTACTATACACATGCCATGAACTACTTCAAAAGTAGATATGGTGATAATATCATATTCAGTGTCTCAACAGATGACAAAAAGTGGGCAAAGTTCTTGATAAAGTCTGAGGATGCATATCTCACTAAGAAACCCAAGTACCTAGAATTCGCCATAGGTGTTTCCTGCAACCATACTGTTTTATCACTGAGTACTTATGCCTGGTGGATGGCCTTCTTGAGTGGAGGAGAAGCTGTCTACTTTCAATACTTAGGAAGAAATATCCAAGATTACCAAGATACATATTTTCTAAACAGATGGACCCCAATCAGTGTGGATGCCTATGCTGACACTGTTTTGAAAAAACGTTACTGGAGACTGCAAGGTATAAGCTTCAATGAATCTGAAAACAAAAACATTAAAAAGAGGGTTCAATCATTCTGAAAACAGTCAAGACCAAACAAAGTAAAGACTGCACATTAATGTGTCTGGACAAGTAGGCAAACATGCATGGCCGTACAAAAGTCCTGGGACTGTTTTGGCAATTACACCTAGCCAAGTGGCCTTGGAAAATTTTCCTCAGGACTTTTGCCAGGAAACAATTCTCAGACACCACCTGTCATATAGTGTGAGCTGCAAATACTTAGACAATATTAATTAGGCCTCAGATTGATACTTTAAAAAATCGATACGTGATACTTCAAAGTCACGGGTATCAATACTGTACTTATTATTAAATGATCCAAGACAGAGAAATTCAACACTTTGTAACAATGTCAGCCATGTTGATTTTGCCGAAAGGTCATATCTGGTGGTGGAGAGGCCTAATGTTTGCATCATTCATTGCATCGATATAAATAGAATGACTAATACAAATATTTCATATGATAGTAAAGGATTAACACTCTAAATATATTTACTCAATTGATCATCATATCATTGCTTTAAACTTTTAAAGTGAGAGTTCCCCCAAAACGTCTTGTTGCTCGATCCTAAAATTTCTAGGTTTTAGTAATTATGGTATATTGTGTGGAATAATCATGATATGATCTATATTCATAATTAAAGAGATTAACATTGGAATGCAGCCAAACCTTGAACTATATCTAGCTCAGTCAGGTGAGTTTACTGACTCATCTCGGCTCTACTCCATTTTCAACCATTTCTCATTGTTTCTCCTCCCCAAAATGCTGTCAACCTAAAGAACACTTATTATTCTTTGGTAATTTGCCATGAAAGTGGCCTGACATTTAACAAAAAAAGAGTATCCATTGTTTTCTTGTGCAGTATAGTCCCTGAAATTTAACTCGTCGGGTTCTTGAAACACCTTGAAACAGTGTGCAATTTACTCGGTTAATGCAGTCCTGCGCAAACAGTGTGCTCAGAAGTCACATTAACTTTCAATAAAGTGTTTTATTTTTATTTTCCCACTTTATGACGACGAGAAATTAACTAAAAAACATCTAAAATCATTTGGTAACTGTGGATGTTACGGGAAAACACTATTGTATCGGGCATTTTTTTACGCAGGCAACAACCGCAATTCTTGCATTCGAGGGAACATACTGACAGGCTACATGTTTTTTTTGAGTATGAGAAGATGTAAATACATCTATCCCGTTTATTTTATCCTGGTGTACAAAAAGAACTTATACAGCTCGAAAATATTTGACACCAGCATTAATTATATTTATAACACTCAACTTAGCTTTTATATAGAACAATGAAAAATATAAGATACTCTATAAGGTATCCTTAGTCTATCAGATAGGTAACAACCACATATCGTCACAAGTACATATCAACAATTTAAGTAAATAGGTGGTAGTACAGAGCATAATTATAATTAGATCAGAATACACTTGCTATGACCTTTCAGTCAGCTCCATGTACTAACCAATATAATCATATAAATGCAAAAACCCTTAGATAACATTCCTCATGTAATCCTGTCACACTACTACAACGTCAGTGTTGACTGGGTATCTGGAGCGGGCTACTCCTGTAACGCGGCGAGCTCATTCCTAATACACACAGGTGCAAAACCTCTTGAGTGCTAAGTTTTCGATTACTAAACATTGCAACATAAATACAAGTCATATGGGTAGTTAAGCATATGAATTCGCTCATAATATCTGACAGAAAGATAATTGCGTTATTACATTATATAATTAGTGCTTCCCAACCATCTCTTTCTGTTGAGCTTAAATTCCTCATAGTCAATTATGAATCTTGTAGGAACAGATAGATTATTCCACTGAATCGCACCTCTATATAAAACACTTTTTTTTGCTGACTCATTCTTTGGCTTAACAGTGGTAAATAGGAGAGCATCATGAGCTCTGGTGTAGACAGGCCTGAGGTTAGTGATAGCAGAATTACCTTTCTGTTTAAACATAAAATTAACAAGGTGCATCCTCCGTCTAGGTAATAAGGATGAAATCCCTGCCTCTTTGTGAGTCAATATGGTAGGGTACCTGTAGTCAACGTCTAATCACATTCTCAAGGCTTTATTTTCAGCCACCTGAATCTTATCCAGGATATACTTTCCTGATACGTCATAAAGGATGTCACCATAATCTATATGTGGTAATATCATGGTTTTGTACATTTTTAATCTTATCGATACGGTCATTGATTCTTTCAAAAAAGCCAACTGGAAAATTTTAAACACAATTTTCCTAAATACCCCTTCAGCCTGTTTATTGAAATTTAAAACTGGATCTAATGTGATCCCTACATATTTTACACTCTGCGCTCTCGCAATGGGGGTTGAACTGAAGTGGAGGGAGCGGTGGTAACTTTTCTTTTAGTTTAGCTCTAAGTCCAAAAATCATATAGTTTGTTTTTTTAGCATTTAAAGTGAGTTTATTTTTTTTGAACCAATGCTCTAAAATGACTAACTCTTCCTCCATTATGGAAGTATTCCCGTTCAGATCATGTCCTGTTTTGGAAATAACCGTATCATCAGCGTATAAGTATACAGCACAATTTTTTATCAATTTTCCTAAGTCATTTATATATACAAGGAAGAGGGTAGGGCCCAATATGGAGCCCTGGGGGACTCCACACGTGACCATACCCTCCCCCGACATCTTATCATTAGCTGAGGTGCGCTGTCTCCTATCACTTAGGTAACAGGTTAACCATTTCTGAAGAAGGCCTCCGACACCAATTTTGGATAATTTTTCTAATAAAATGGAGTGATTTACGGTGTCGAAAGCCTTCTTCAAGTCTATAAAGGTAGACAATGTGAACTGTCTCGTATTAAACCCCTTATAGATATTATCGGTGAAATAACTAACTGTGCTGATGGTCGAGTGGTCTGACCTGAAACCTCCCTGCTTAGGATCCAAAATATCATTAACTTCCAAATAATTAATTAGTCTATCGTTAACAATTTTTTCTAATAATTTACCAATAACTGGAAGCAGAGTAACATGTCTCAAGTTAGACACCTCAGACCTATCACCATCCTTTTGTAAAGGTACAATAGTCCCAACCTTCCATACATCGGGTATAGAACTTCACATAAAGGATTCATTAAACAATGAAGTAATACGCTCCGGGACAGCAGACAGTGCATCCTTTAAAGCTGGCGAGGATATCCCTTCTATACAAGAAGATTTTGTCGTATCTAAGCCTTTAATAAGGCTTAAGACCTCTGTCACGTTCGTTTCAATATCTGCCAGTCCCAAATCCAGCTCTTCACCATCAAATGTCCAAGGTATATCGTATGCTCTGGCCAGGTTAGGTCCGATGTTCAAAAAGAACTCATTAATGAAATCAGGTGTATCACCGTCTTTCACCAATACCCCCCTCACATTAACTTTCAGTTAAAAATGAGGAACACCCCTATCACCTTTGACCAGACCATTTATAAAACGCCAAAATTTCTTACCATTTTTTTTATTTCCTTTTAAACTATCTCTAATAAATTTACTCTTGGCCTTTTTTATGAATTTATTTACTTTATTCCTTAAACTACTTGCTATTTGCCAATCATCAGCCTTTTTGGTTCTAATAGCCTTGGTCAGTGCCTTGTCTTTATTATGAATAATTTCCAAAATATGTTCGGTGATCCAGGGTGCCCTGTCCTTTTTTACCTTAAAAGTCTTCACAGGACACATAATGTCAAGTTCATCTGAGAATAATTTCAAAATAAACTGCCACCTCTCGTTAATATCTTTACAATTGTAGGGGCATGATATTACATATTAATCTCATACACGGTATTTCCGGGTAACGTCTGTTTACTCGGCTTCTCCACCTGGAGCTAGTGCACACAGTTCCCGGGAGAGGGCGCAGGTCCTCTTCAGGTAACCGTGTGCCGCTCTCAGGTGGGCGGCCGACCCACCCACCTGGCCACGTGATCTAAGAGCCGGTGTTATATAAGACCCGTGTGTTTACCTGGAAGGCAGTCAGTGCAGGCCCGACTGACGTGAGACTTCACATGTCCAACCGTGCGGACAGAGTTGTATGCTAAGAGTTGTATACTGACCGTTTCCTCTATTTATAGAGAAACCTGATTTACCTGTGTGTATTAATGCTACACTGATCGTTCCCTAATACAGGAACTGGAGTTGTTATTCTTGTGAATAAAGACTGATATATTCTCGCACCTGGAAACTGCCGTGATCGTTGTTCTTTAACCTAGAGTTAACTCGAACCACCACACTGGTGCCGTGACCAGTAGCAGTAAAGGTAGCAGAACAAGGTAATTGTTCGGGAATATGTTCAGTTTATACTGAACAGGAAGTCCTTTGGTGGACAGACAGTCCTTTAGTGGACAGACAATGGCTACCGGTGGTAGCCTGGGGAGCTCTGGCCCAGAGCTGAGTGAAGGAGAGTTGGAATCAACTCGCCTGGAGGTGCCAGGGTATTACCCGGTGGAAGGCTTAAAGCCGGATCAAAAGAAGAGGAAAGTGCAGGATCTTTCCTGGGTAGAACCCTATGTGGGAGATGAGAAATTCCAAAGGGAATATGACGAGCGATTGGCTCGAGAAGAGGATGACCTCTACTGGGAGAATGTCCGTTTGGACAGGCAGTCAATGGAAGACCAATATGCTGCATTGACTGAGGAATTGACATCCCTGGTGAAAGAAAGGGATGAGATCCTCTCCGAGAATCAGAAGGTAAAGGGGACTCTCATTGAAGAGAGGGAACGGTTGATAGAGGACAACCGGTATATGAAGAAGAAGGTTGCTCAGGAATCGCATGAATTCCAAAAGATTCAAGCAAAGATTGCTGAGAACCGGAAGGAGAATGAACACTCCGAATCTCTTAAGGAGAAGTATGAGAAGGAGTTGAAACAATACTCTAGAGAATGGTATGTCCTGAAGAAGGGGACGGAGGACCTCGAGAAGGGTAGAGACCAGCTTGTCAAAGATAACGAATCCACCAGGATGCAAATCCTGGAGGAAACGGAAGAGTTGGAAAGGAAACGGAAAGCTGAGGTAGAAGCTGTCTGTTCCCTGGAAGCCAGAAAAACGCTCCTACGGGATGAATTATCAAAGGCAATGGAACAACAGGGGAAGGAACAGGTTCCAGCTGTCAGGCCGGAAACTGTTCCGGACAGTACTCCTACTACTAGTAAGGGGGAAGCATTACCTCAATTCGATCCATTTATTAATGATAATGGATTGAGGAATGTGGAAGACTCCGTGTATAAGAACAGAGAGAAAGATTCAAGGAGAGTGAATGTTACCGGGCGCTCTCTTGGACGGGAACCAGTTAATCATGCCAGTATTGGTCCGGTTAACAGGGAAATGTCTCCAGAGGAGGAAGTGTCTCGACATTATAAAAATAAATTTCGAGATGAAGTGGTGAACCATAGTTATGGCTCATTGAACCCCTTTGCGGGAGTTGACCCGGCTCTATATGGGAATCCGGGAGGTTATGATAGCAAGGGTAATTATAGGTATTGCCCAGATGCAACTTATTCGTATCCACCTCCGGCCACGGAAACACACTCGGGAGTCAATAAAGATCCTGAGATTAGGCCGAGGGATAGGATGAATAAGGGGACCCAACCGGGAACAAAGGGAAGGTCAAACCCGGTGCATAAAAACACTGAGGGATTGTCAGGCTATCAAGGCCCACGCTTTGATGAGGATTCAGAATCTGAATCAGATAAATCATCTGACGATGTACCCAAAAGAAAGGTTCCTTTGAACCGGCGGGTCACAATGACCCCAGCGGAGCACCGATTACATAATCGAGACCCTGCCATCGGTAATTTGGGACTAGATTGCTCTAGCCGAGGTCAAGACGGTACAGACCTACTGGCTTGGAGTCGACGCATGTCGGGTCAATTAGTGCATTCTAATTATGCCGCTAAAAGAACTGCACGCGTGACTAAGCCTTACAGGGGTTTAAGACCCTGGAAGGAAGAATATCAATCACTTTTAGATGATTGTAAGTACAATTGCTGGAACAAGGAGGAATCCTTGGGAGCTTTTGTGATATGGTTAAGTGACGGTCCAGGTAAGATAGTAGTTGAAGAATGGAGGGACACTTACGGGCCGGAAGCTACATACGACCAGCTGGAAGTATTAGCTTGTTACACCTTTGGGAAAATGGTGACAGTAGATCACTGGACTCTGTTTCAGAAAAGAACGCAGAAACCTAAGGAATCTGCTAAAATTTTTGGGTTAGAATTGCAGCGATTGTTGCGGCAGGCTAGGCCAGAATGGAGCAGGGATGCTGAATATTACATAGAATCTCTATTTGTAAGATTTATTAGTGGATTGAGTGATCCTGAACATGCTAAAGTTTGTGGTAGAGCTTGGGAAGTTGGATCTTCCCTAGCGGACTTGTTCATGTCAATTGATCAGCATGACAAGAAGAAAATACTATTAGCCGGTATGATACCCGCTAATAGGGGACAGCGCGTCTCTGGAATTGAACATTCCTTAGATGGTGACGATTCTTCCGCGGAAGAATCTGAAGGGGAGGAGAGAGTAGACGCCCTGAAATTCAAGGGTCGACAGAAATCTAGCTCTACCCCAGCTTCCGGGAAGCTTCCTAGTAACAAAGGTTATTCGGAAACCCCCCGGAAACCCGATACACGGGAACCTACGACTGATTCCAGTCAGAAACCAAAGACCCCGGAGATGACCAATCCGGATAAAACAAATGCGTCAGGAAATTCATTAAATACCTTAATGGAGTCCATGATTAAACGCATGAACGAGGTGTTTGATAATCAAACCCGGCGCCGCCCTAGGGTGGATCGTAACACTTTCCAGTGTTACAGGTGTCAGGTAAAAGGACACTTTGCTTCCGAATGCAAAGCGGAGAAACCTGTTCTGAGAAGTGAGGTTTCGGGAAATTAGAGGGGGTTACCGAAGGTGACAGGACGGTAACCCCTGAGGAAATATGTCAGATTATCACCGACGTTGGCGGTGAAGATTCATTAGCAGTGAATGCGTCCAGCAAGAAGGGAGATGGGACCGTACATCCCGGAAACCATGAGGCTGGGGAGACTGGTGCAACAGGCGCCCAGGGGTGCGCGTATGGGAAACCTAGTGCCAGTTTAGAGGAGTCAATAACCAAAGAGTTGGTTAAGGTTGGAGGAACCAGGCTTCCCCCGGGTCATCCTTGTCTGGAACACCTGAAAGGATGTGGATTCGACCTGGGCACTGATAGTGACCTTCACCGGTTTACTAGGAATCCCTCAGTAACTGATGGGAAGAGGTGGTACGTTTCCTGTTCTGTACAAGGAAAGACTGGTGAGTTTCTTATGGATACTGGAGCTAGCCACTCCATGATCTCTAGGAGATTCATCAGCTTATTGCCGAATATGTGTGAGAACCTCACAATGAGGGTAAACGCATGTACGGCCGATGGTACCAGAATGAGGACATTTGGACGGACTTTTCTGATAATCTCTGTGGCCGGGAAAGAATTTGTTTGGGCCCCGACCATAGCTGAGATTGAAGATGATGGTATTCTTGGGTTAGATTCTGCAGCGCTTTTCGGTGCGACTTTGAATCCGAAAAGTGGGAAATTGAGAATTGAATACCCGTATGATATGACTATACTCTGTAAGTTGAGAGTGATCAGTAGTGTCGCTAGTGTGGCACAGACTGTGAAGATTCCCCCGGGAATGACCTGTGACGTGTTAGTCAGTTCAGGGAGGCTAATCCAGAAGGGATTAGCGGTAATCGAGCCGGATATGGCTGTATTATCCCGGAAGGGATTGGAATCGGCGGATACCCTAGTAGGGAATTCCCGATGGACAGTGACACCCATTTCCAACCCCGGAAACTCCACAGTATATCTTGAAAAAGGCACTGAAGTTGGGAAAGTGATACTTGCGGAGGCAGTCACCGGTAGCCATCAAGACCTGAGGTTAGAAGAAGGAGGGGAAGAGGAATTGCATGAAGAGTTAACTAAGTTGTTAGCCGGATCGTCCATAACGGATGAGAATGATCAGGAAGCCCTAAAGGCTGAAGAGATGCAGGCAAGCTTTTGCGGCCCCAGGGGAACCCTTGGGGAGAACCAATAAGGTATTGCATGAAATTAAAACCGGGGATCACCCCGCTTTTAAGATTCCTTATAGGAGGCTACCCCTCAAGAAGAAATTAGTAGCTTAGGAAGAGATAGCGAAAATGCTGAAGGATAATGTGATTATTCCCAGCATGAGCCCTTGGTCCTCCCCTGTGTGTATGGTAACCAAGAAGGATGGTAGTATACGATTCTGTATTGATTACCGGAGACTGAATGGGTTGACTAAAAAGAACTCCTATCCTCTTCCTAGGATAGACGAGACGATTGATTCCCTAGGAGGGAATGAATGGTTCTGTACCCTGGATCTACAGTCCGGGTATTGGCAAGTAGGCATGAAGCCTGAAGATATGGAGAAAACCGTGTTTTCCAGCCATATCGGGTTGTTTGAATATAAGGTAATGCCGTTCGGGTTATGTAACGCGCCGGCCACCTTTGAAGCCATGATGGAGACACTGTTAAGTGATTTATTATGGCGGAAATGTCTAGTTTACTTGGATGACGTAATTGTGTTTGGAAAGACCTTTGCGGATTGTTTAAGTAATTTAGAGGAAGTCTTAAACCGAATCATGTCTAACGGTCTCAAATTGAAACCAAAGAAATGCAATCTGTTTAAGAAGGATATTAACTACCTAGGGCGGATTATTTCCACCGAGGGGGTTAAGGCGGATCCGGAAAAGATCAGGAGTGTGACTGAATGGGAAGTCCCCAGGGGTCCTAAAGATGTGCGATCCTTTCTAGGATTCTGCTCATACTATAGGGATTTCCTGCCGGGGTATTCCCGGGTAGCCTATCCGATCCAGTGTTTGTCACACTGGACACCCGGAAATAGGAAGGAAGAGTTCCCATGGGGGAGGGAACAGGACACAGCTTTCTTAGCAATAAAAAAGTTGTTTGTAGAGACCCCGGTGTTAAAGTATCCCACCCCGGATGGTCATTTTGTATTGGATACAGATGCTAGTAATGAGAGTATTGGGGCCGCCCTCAGTCAAGTCCAAGACGGAGTGGAGGTTCCCATTGCCTTTGCTAGTAATACTATGAGTAAGACCCAGCGAAATTATTGTACCACTAAACGGGAATTGTTGGCTGTGATAGTTTATACTAAAAAGTTCAAACATTTCCTTTGGGGGTCAGATTTTACGCTAAGAACAGATCATTCCTCTTTGAGATGGTTATTGAATTTCAAAGATGCGGAAGGAATGATTGGACGTTGGCTAGCACACCTTTCCGAGTTCGGTTTGGAGCAAAGTCAGATCCAGCATAGAGCTGGGGTAAAGCATGTAAATGCTGATGCACTTTCCCGACGTCCTATCAGGAAGTGCGAAAACACCAACTGTGATGACTGTGGTCAGCGTGAGGCTGTCATAGCCGGAGCAAGGATTCCCTTTGAGATCAAGGGAACTGGGGTTCTGGAGTGGTCCATGGGAACCATCCGGAAGTTCCAGGAAAAGGATCCTAACCTTAGCCGGTTGTTGGTATTGTTGCCTAGGAAGATACGGCCCCCGCGGCCTGAGATTTCCCTGGAGAATCGGGAAATGAGACGACTAATAGCTCAATGGGCAGAGCTAGAGGTCCAGAGCGGAATCATCTACCGGTGGAAGATCAATTCATCCGGTAGGAGAGTCCGGCAAGTGGTAATACCCTCCGGTATGCGGAGGGATGTTATGTATTATTGCCATGGACACTTGACCAGTGGACATTTCGGGAAAAAGCGTTCCCTGGAACGCCTGAAAAGGAGATATTACTGGCCAGGGATGAGTAGTGATCTATTAAGATGGATTGCTACTTGCCCGGATTGTTGTAAAAACAAACCTGGGCCTGGGATGGGTAAAATGCCTTTGTCTCAGGAGTTGTTTGGTGTAAGATTTGCGCGAGTTGCCATAGATATAATCAGTGGGTTTAAAACCACCCCTGAGGGTAATACTTGTATGATGGTCGTCACTAATTATTATACTAAGTATACGAGAGTGTTTCCATTAGCGGATCACAAAGCAGCAACCTGTGCAAAAGCTTTTGTTAAAGGTTGGGTATTGCATCTTGGGGTTCCCCTAATGATGCATAGTGACCAAGGTCGGGAATTTGAATCTGATCTTTGGCAGGAAATGTGTCACCGACTGGCGATTTGTAAAACGAGAACAAATCCCTATCGGCCACAAAGTGATGGAATGGTTGAGAGATTCAATCGTACATTGATTCAGGTGTTGAAATCCCTGGTGAATGATAAAATGGACGACTGGGATGAACAGTGTGATTATGTATGTCATGCATATAATAGCACTGTCCATTCTAGTACTTCCTGTTCCCCGAATCTGTTAGTTTTCGGGGAGGATTTAATAATGCCCGCAGATCTGGTATTTGGGGTGGTTGGAATGAACCCGGAAACCCCCTGCCATGTGATGTTTGTGGAGTCATTAAGAGATCAATTCAAATATGCTTATGAATTGGTCAGAACTGAATTACAGAAGAATGCCACCTGGCAGAAAACCGGCTATGATCTAGGCCTCAGGCCACGACGGTTCAAAGTTGGTGATCAGGTGGTAAGATTGCATGAGCCGTTATCGACTCTGAAACTTGCTAGTAATTGGGACGGGCCCTTTGTGGTTACCCGGATAGTAAGTGACAGTACTGTAGTGATCCGTTCATTACAGGGGAAGATGTATAAATATAATGTAGCTCGACTAAGAGAATGGAAGGGGAGAGATTTATCCCTGGACTCGTATGAGTTGGAAGTTGATACTTTGATAGAGGAAAGTGAACAGCGGAAATTAGTGAAGGAACCTCCCCGGAAACGCGGAAGGCCGCGGAAGGAGGTTTCCCGGAAACTAATGGTGCAGAAGCCCGTCATCCCAAAAAGATCCGGGAAGAAGGCGGCTAATAAAGTCTCGCTGGCTGAAGGGAAAAGGACCCAGAAGGGTGTGGTTAAGGCTAAATCCACTCTAGAAAAGGCGTGTCCTAGAACCAGGTCTAATGTTATGCCTAAAAACATAAGACGCAGTCCCAGGTTACTAGCTAGGGAGGGTATAACCTAAGCCGGTACACAACGAGTGTGGTGTCCTGTAATCTTGTTAAATATTTTTATGTTGTAATCAGTTATGTGTGGAAGTAAGTACGGTCGGAATGATCGTGATAGTCCCCCTGTCAAGGATCCCATGGGTGATGGACGGATAATCCGGTGAATGTGCTTTATTATGCCATTCATATATATTTCATTGATACTCTCGACGAGTTGACAGAGCGTAAGGATTAACACGTGGAATGAGGGTACCTGTTTACAATTGAAAGCGCGGTGACCTAGTTCCAAGGAACTGGGTCACGGGACGCGCGGGGTTGCGCATGCGCGGTGGCGCGCCTTATATAAGGCACGCGGAGTGGCGGGAATCGCCAGTTGGGGTTGAGAGGCGGTCCAGAGCAGACGTGAGAGCTCGGACACGACCATTCTCGCTGTGGGGAGGTGGATCCCCTATAAATCCATCAACAAACACTTTTCTTGAGTGTGACACAAAAAACATGTCTTCCGAGACAGACCACCAACAGGTGGACCCTCTTCAAGAGGGCGACTCCGCTAGCGGAGGAAATGAGGTTGTTAATCAACCTGACCTCGTGGACCAGGAATCTATGGATTTCCTGGGACAAGAGGGGATGATGGACGTTGACGCTGACTCTCAGTCATCGCTACGCCCTGCTAATGTCGCCGCCAATTACTTGGAAGGGCTAGACATTGAGGCCATCAGCCCCCGCTGACGGTCAAGCTGATACCAGTGAAGCTGAGTATTAGGATCCGGGTCCATTGTACCATGGAGAACCGCCGGCGGACTTTGAAAAACCCCGCCCGGCAGTACCAACACTAGGAGGCTTCATGTCCAATTACGATGGACGTGAAGTGGAACTGCACGAGGACGTGCTAAGACTCACGGCGGAGGGAGCTCCCCGCCGGATTGACCCGCTCACAAGGCAGGCGATATTGCTCTTTCTGTTAGTGGAGGAGCAGGAGGAGATGCCCCCGAACTGGTTTGTGTACTGGGAGGCACTCCAGAAAGGACTACTCGGACGTCTGTTTACTCGGCTTCTCCACCTGGAGCTAGTGCACACAGTTCCCGGGAGAGGGCGCAGGTCCTCTTCAGGTAACCGTGTGCCGCTCTCAGGTGGGCGGCCGACCCACCCACCTGGCCACGTGATCTAAGAGCCGGTGTTATATAAGACCCGTGTGTTTACCTGGAAGGCAGTCAGTGCAGGCCCGACTGACGTGAGACTTCACATGTCCAACCGTGCGGACAGAGTTGTATGCTAAGAGTTGTATACTGACCGTTTCCTCTATTTATAGAGAAACCTGATTTACCTGTGTGTATTAATGCTACACTGATCGTTCCCTAATACAGGAACTGGAGTTGTTATTCTTGTGAATAAAGACTGATATATTCTCGCACCTGGAAACTGCCGTGATCGTTGTTCTTTAACCTAGAGTTAACTACGAACCACCACACAATTATCTATTGGACCCCAGTCGGCGTTCCTAATACAGGCTTTGAAGAGATCTGCATTATATCCCTTATAATTCCTTCCTTCAAAAGAAACCTTTTCATTAACAAAGTAGTGGTCTATTAGAGTAATCCCCACCATTAGGTGATCACTGAGATTCCATTTTCTCAAGTACGACTCAAACATTTTGGTGGTATTAGTGATAACCCAATCCAAGCAGGTGCTAGAGGTCTAATTTGATCTGGTAGCTTCACTAATTATCTTTCTTAGCCTTAGAATATTCAAACAAATTTTCATTCTTTGGCTTAACAGTGGTAAATAGGAGAGCATCATGAGCTTTGGTGTAGACAGGCCTGAGGTTAGTGATAGCAGAATTACCTTTCTAGTGATAGCAGAATTACCTTTCTGTTTAAACATAAAATTAACAAGGTGCATCCTCCGTTTAGGTAATAAGGATGAAATCCCTGCCTCTTTGTGAGTCAATATGGTAGGGTACCTGTAGTCAACGTCTAAACACATTCTCAAGGCTTTATTTTCAGCCACCTGAATCCAGGGTGCCCTGTCCTTTTTTACCTTAAAAGTCTTCACAGGACACATAATGTCAACTTCATCTGAGAATAATTTCAAAATAAACTGCCACCTCTCGTTAATATCGTTACAATGATCTACTGGACCCCAGTCGGCGTTCCTAATACAGGCTTTGAAGAGATCTGCATTATATCTCTTATAATTCCTTCCTTCAAAAGAAACCTTTTCATTAACAAAGTAGTGGTCTATTAGAGTAATCCCCACCATAAGGTGATCACTGAGATTCCATTTTCTCAAGTACGACTCAAACATTTTGGTGGTATTAGTGATAACCCTATCCAAGCAGGTGCTAGAGGTCTAATTTGATCTGGTAGCTTCACTAATTATCTTTCTTAGCCTTAGAATATTCAAACAAATTTTCATAAGTCTTGTCGAGACCTTAGTCACATTCGAAAAATCAAAATTAAAATCACCTAATATCATTAAGTCTTTCCTTCTAAGTTGGGCCTTATTAATAAGAGAATTAAACTGCTCTATAAATGAAGCCTTATCGCCATCAGGAGGTCTGTAAACATTTGCAACTACAATATTTTTCTTGCCATTGCGGATAATCTCAACCCACTGAATTTCTATATCGTTAGTACTAACATTAAGATGCTGGTAATTAGTGGTCGAGTAGGACAAGTCCTCACATGTGTATATTGCAATGCCTCCACCTGTTTTGACTGTATCATCACCCCATGCTCTGTCGTGGCGTTCAAAATTATAACCATCGATATCAACAAAGTTGTTTGGCACAGCCTCGTGGAGCCAGCTCTCAGAAATACCTAAGACAGCATCAGAACTATTAAACATATGTGTCCTTAATGTCTCTATCTTAGACGTAAGGCTTCTTACATTAATGTGTGACAATGAAAAATCATTTTTACTACCCCTCTTCATATGTCTACCCACCATAAAATACAGGGCAGCCCAATGACATCCAGTCAATCACTACATAATACACATTATTTTCATACAGTAGGTATAGGTAACTCATACCACCTACAAAGGAGAGAAATATCTCCCACATGAGGTATAGTTGTACAGAGTCAACCCCGGATAGGGTCGGCTTTATACCACATCATAATTGCTAATAATAATTAGAATTGAATAACTGTCGTGATAGAGGGTGCCAGATTTAATTCGGCATCTAACCAGTCAATCATCTCGTTGGGTGATGACGTCCCCAGTGCTGTTCCTAACTACGACAGAGGCCTTCGTCTGCAGCTTTCTGGAACCACTCGTCTAGTTCTTGGTTCAACTCGTCATACTCTTCAGCTTCGTCTGTTGCTAGGCAGATAAACAATTAGAAAAGATGTTGCTAGGAAGTTGCTAACTATAGGCCCATATCATTTTTGCCCCTCCCAGGAAAAATGTTGGAACACATTGTCCACACTAGGATAACTGATTTTTATGAAGAAAACAATATTCTGTCAGGTAGGCAAGGAGGGTATAGGAAGGGCTTCTCTACAGTGAAAATTATGGGAGATTGGACAGATGATATCTTAAGGGAGAGGAATATAGGGAATTGTACACTGGCAGTACTAATAGATTTTAAACAAGAATTGTGGTTGTTGCCGCGTAAAAAAATGCCTCGGCATTTTTTATACGCGGCAACAACCGCAATTCTTGCATTCAAAAAAACATAATGTCTACATGGTTGGTATGCTTGAAAGGAACCCATTCAAGACAGCAAATAAGCAGAGCCGGGAAGGGGTTATCAGGGGGAAGGATGATATTACTTTAAATATGGCAGTTCCTATGAATTCCCTGGGTCCATGTTAGGGGGTAAGGAAATGTGTGTTGCTAGGCAGATAAACAATTAGAATAGATGTTGCTAGGCAACCAGCTGTATTAGCGACAAACAATAGAACCATTGAGTTTGAGTTGAGTTTTGGATATTTTTATTGAACAACATCTCCTGTTAAGGAGTTTTTATAGTGGTACAATATTAAATTGAAATTACAATATATGTGGTATACTAGTGTATACATACACTTATACAGTTATATTGACCAAGGCAAGACCTTAGCAATGAACCAATGAATCAGCCTGGATGCTGATGTAGAGTCCGTGTCATGTTAAGATCATACATGATACATGACATAGTGATTCTAAAGTCAAGTGACTTCACTTGCGATGTTGAGGTCTAGGGGCACTGATTGGGTTTCTCCGAACATTTTTAATTCTAATTTTTTAATTCTAATTTTGAACTGACTTTATTTTCAATATTTTGATTTAGTTTTCCTGTGCTCTACTCCTTCAGTGAGTTCTTGAAACTCGATAGGCTTGGCTTTCGTTGTTGTTCTGACGTTAGTTCTTCCCAAGCTAGTTTACTACGATATGACGGGCTCTTCTTGTAGACTTCACCTTTTGGATGCTGAATTTTCAGTCTAATTTTATCGTGGCCACGTAAATATCTAGGAGCTGTCACAATGCTGTCAGGTCTTTTAGAGACCCTATACATCAATCCTTGTAGATGTCATTTTCTTCGGTCAGTCAGCATTTCTGAGGAACAGAGTGTAAGTAGTTCATGTACGTGAATGTCACGTGCATCCCAGATCTCCAAACAGATGCTCAAACCGTAATTGTGAAGGCTTTGAAGTTTCCTAGGTACCCATGAGGGTCCACCATCTATGATGTAATCTGAGTAATCCAAGATCGGCAGTATCATGGTGGTGTAAATCTCAAGGGATGTGGCTTCATCAATGGTTGATCTAATGTCTTTGAGTTGAGCTAGTCTGATTCTCATCAAATTGATCACCTTGTTGCACTGATCCTTCCAATTCAATTCTGCATCTATCAACACTCCCAGATAGTTGAACGATTTGACCTTCTTCAAAGCCTTGCCATCTATCATTATGTGCTGTTCCTCCAGTTCTAGGGGTTGTCGAGATGAATGTGACCACATGACAACTGTTTTGTCTGTGTTTATTGTCAGTTTGTTCCGCGTGCACCAGCGGCTTATTTTGTTGACATCCGATTGTAACAGTAACTTGACATCTTCAACACTTCTGCCAGTGGCTGTGATTGCTAAATCATCAGCATACATGAACATATGTGTATTCTCAGCCTCCCTAAATATATCATCCACGTAGAGTATGAAAAGGAGTGGGCCAATTACTGACCCCTGTGGCACCCCTACCGACACATCCCCTTCGGCTGAGAGTTGACCATTGACCAGTGATTTTTGTTTCCTATCCCTAAGGAAGCTGTGGTACCAGGATAATGCCTTTTTGGACATACCCAGGTTTTTCAGTTTGTGGAGTAGTAACGGATGTGAGACAGTGTCAAACGCTTTGCGTAGATCCAAGAATACGGTAGCCGTTATTCTGCCCCTATTTCTAGCCTCATACATCACGGTGGTCAAACCCATGACTGCATCGGAAGTCAATCGTTCAGGAAGAAAACCGAACTGGTATGAGGATATGAGATCATTATCTAATATATATTCCATCAGTTGAGCATGCATCACCTTTTCACTCAACTTTGAGAAAATGTTCAGGAGGCTTACTGGCCTCCAGTTCCCTACCAGTTTTAGGTCGCCCCCTTTGGGTAGAGGCACTACTGTCGAAGATTTCCATTTGTTTGGGAAGTTACCGGTAGTTACTTCTTTGTTAACTAGCTTCACCAGCAGGCTAGGTGTAGACTGGAGCACGTCTTTGACAACACATGCTTTTATGTTGTTTATGCCCGATGACTTCTCCTCATTTATTGATGAGATCAATTTCTTGGCCAAGACCAGATCCAGTTCAGTCAAGTCACAAAGATTGTGGAAAATTCCATTATACACTTCATCTATTGACGGTTCATTAGGATTTTCTTCAAAAGCTAATGCTAATTTCCTACCAATCTCACAATAGAACCCATTCACATAGTCAGGTAATTCACCGGGGGGTACCAAGCGTCCATCTTGATCTGTCAAAGCCATTTCTGATTGTACTTCCTCTCCTTTCCATATCCTGTTTATCTCCGCCCAAAATTTCTTCGGGTCATGTCGGTGCTTCTTCAACTTCTTCAGGATTGATTGCTTTGTACACTTGGTGAGCTCTTTGTCGATTTTCTTAGACACAGCCTGTGCTTGTTTGATGTAGTCATTTTTCCTGCCTGGAGCAACCAGTCTCGAGGCTATTAACAACCTTCTTTTCTTCTTCACAAGTGTAGCTACTGCCTTGTTATAGCACCTATCATTAAAATATTTCACTGTAAATTCCCTGATTGGATGAACTTCATCCAAGAAGCTGTTCACAGAGTCCAAGAAATTGTCATATGCCACATCCAATTGTATGCCCTCATCTACCACGTCCGACCAATCATGAGTTTGAGCGAAATTCCTGGCTTGTAACTTGTTATAGTGTTTGTAACTTCTCCCTTTGATTTTTTTTCTGTGTTTTCACCACAGTTTGGTGGTTCCTTACGACATATAGGGGAGTATGATCACTCAAAGATTCTATTATTAGACCCTGACTCGTCACCTTTGTACTGTTGGTATAGACGTGGTCCAGCGTAGACGACCCGTATTCATGAAAGTGAGTCGGGCCGGTGTGTAACAATCTCAGTTTTCTTTTTCGCAGGAAGCCTGTGAGGTACTTGAATTTGGCTGTGTTTCTTGACTTGGCATCAACATTTAGATCCCCTAATACCCAGATCTCTTTCCTTCCTACGTGAGGGCTTCCCAGGATTTCCTTGAGTCGCTTGAAGCATTCCTTAGGTTTTCCCCTTGGCGGTCTGTATGCAGTCACAATAAACATGTGCCTATAATGTGGGAGCGTCACTGTAAAGACAGTGCATTCTAAGTCCTTGGATAATGTGCATAGTTCTGGGAGAACCGTTAAGTGTGGAGCATACTCCAGCTTAATGTAATTTATTATCCCACCTCCAGTTTTGCCTAGCTCTTTGGGCCTGTCCTGCCTTATCAGGCAGTAGCCTGGCATGTGTAGTTTCCTGTCAGTATGCGTGTCATTTAGCCAACTTTCGGTGATGCACACAAAGTCCAAATCTGCAAGCAGATGACCATGTTTTTTGTGTTTCTTAAACCAGCTTCTCACATTTATGTTCAGAAACCTCATACCCCTAGACTCTCTCAGTGTATTAAAATCTATATACGCCATTTTTTGGAAATAATAAATGAAGTGTTAATAACACAAATCACTCAAGTGTTGAGCAACTGAGGAATTTATATACCAAAATGAAAGCTTACAATCTAGGACAAGACAAAAACAGTGCAGTGTTTACATAATTCCCTCGGCACAAATTACATAAGGGCACGAGGTAAAGATTGATTTGGTGCTAACCGGTTCAACCATTGAATTCCTTGGGTCCATTTAAGGGGGAAGTATAATCATAATCAACCTTGGGACCATGGAAATGTGTGTTGCTAGGCAGAAAAACAATAAGAATAGCCATTGCTAGGCAACCAGCTGTAAAAGCAACAAACCGATAGAACAATTGAATTCCTTGGGTCCATATTAGGGGGGGTTTGTACAATTATAATCAACCTCAGGACCATGGAAATGTGTGTTGCTAGGCAGATACACAATTAGAATAGCCGTTGCTAGGCAACCAGATGTATAAGCAACAAACCAAAAGCACCATTGAATTCCTTGGGTCCATATTAGGGGGGATAGGTATGATTATAATCAACCTCAGGAACTATCAAAGGTTGATTTATATTATTGTTTTCACATAGCATAAATATGTGTTGTGACTCCTTAATCCAAGATGGCGGCACAATCCAAGATGGCGGCGCCCGTTTTGACTTTTGGTAAAGTGCAAACATCACATACCTCGTTCTGGTGGTGCCTGGTGGCACCACCAGGTGGCTACGCCACCACTTCGGCATAAAAAAGCATTTGACATGGTAGACCACAAAATCCTTTTGGCAAAACTTTCGAAATATGGAATTAAGAATAGTCTTTTGGCTTGGGTTCAAAATTATCTCACAAATAGGAAACAAAGATTGCTTATTAATAATGTTTATTCTGGAGAAGCCCAAGTGTTATATGGCGTGCCACAAGGCTCCATATTGGGGCCATTATTGTTCTTGACCTATATAAACGACGTGGAGAAATGTTGTTCTAATAGTTCTATTTCGTTATACGCCGATGATACAGCCCTATATGCGGCCGGTAAGGATTATAGGCAAGTAGCAATTAAGTTGCAGAGTGATATTGACAGATTTGCAACATGGTGTAGTAAAAACTAATTAACTGTTAATGTGGGCAAAACTAAATATATGGTATACAGGCATTAACAGGTTTCTGTCTACATTACTCTGAATGGGGTTAGACTACACAAAGTGCCTTGGTGTAATTCTGGACCCGCATTTATTGTATGATAAATAGTTGCTGTGGGCTTTAGATTATATTAGACAAATATAAACGAGTTACTATAGTTACTACGGGTAACTAATAAATTGTCATACATGTACGTTAACTTTGATGAATATATTAATCAGCCTGTAAAGGATTCTTGTTTCTACCCAAGCGGAGGTATATAGTTTACAACAATATATTAATCTGTTGATATTATAAGAACAATATATTATATATTAATCTGAGTAATAGTAACAATATATTATATATTAATATAATTATTCTGAGTATATAATTACTATGAGTATATACATGTGAACAAATTGAGAAGTCAGTGGGTTTGGTGTCAAGTATCAGATATTACCAGGCCAATATAGCCTATTTTATTACGCAATAACGATACCATTGGGTAAAAAATTCCCACAAAAACCTATTTTTATATAATAATAGCGTTTTACAACAGCACCTGTATTCTAATCTTAATATTAAAGATAAAATTTAAAACTAGTGAACAGGTGTGAACGGTCTGGAGATTCATAGGCCACTGGCCATGAAACCATGAAACTGCCCATTTATAGCATGGGCCCAACAAGAAGAAGTAACCATGGTCCCCGAGCTGCAGCCAATCAGACGCATTGTTATTGAGCCACTCACAGCCAATCAATGAGCTGCTCACAAATCAGATCAGTCTGGGGCGCCCTCTGGTGAGCTGCTTAGGAACCACGGCCACGCCCACTCGCTTATTTATACTTGGATTCAATCGCGTTGATCCGTCCTATAAATAGTTGCTGTGGGCTTTAGATTATATTAGACAAATATAAACGAGTTACTATAGTTACTACCGGTAACTAATAAATTGTCATACATGTACGTTAACTTTGATGAATATATTAATCAGCCTGTAAAGGATTCTTGTTTCTACCCAAGCGGAGGTATATAGTTTACAACAATATATTAATCTGTTGATATTATAAGAACAATATATTATATATTAATCTGAGTAATAGAATCAATATATTATATATGAATATAATTATTCTGAGTATATAATTACTATGAGTATATACATGTGAACAAATTGAGAAGTCAGTGGGTTTGGTGTCAAGTATCAGATATTACCAGGCCAAAAACACACCAACCACAATGTAATGAAATTACATTAAAGACGAATAATATTTCACAGGAAGATAATCAATTAACAACAAATCCTTCCTAGTATTATGCAAGTAATTATAAACAGCACTAGATTTCCAGTTACCCACAGTCATAATGGAAGTAACTGGGACACCTAATGACTTCAACAAGGAAGCACCCCCATGTCTTAGCGAATGGGTGCTAATCCTGTCTACCGGTAAACCAATATCCTTAGATAAACCTTTAAGTCTAGAGTTGAAGGCATTATATTCCAAATGTAATAATTTAGAATTCTTGTGTGACCTTTTTGTGGCCTTTACCAAAAGAGACTTTACACACAAAGGGGAACCAGGAATGTGATGCAAGTAAATTTTGAATGGTTTCTTGCCAAATTGGTCAGTCTTAGAAGACCAAATCGTCACTGACACATGATTTATTACACAAGGACATATAACCTTTATAAGGTAGTCTGGATAATTGATCAGCTAATATATTATCCTCAGATTTAATATAAGTAGCGAAAATGTCTATATTATATATGAAACATAGCCAGAATATTTCTCTGAGCCATTCCATACTGAGATGATTTTTGCTTCTACCAGAATTAAGGTTAGCTAAGACCTGCATGTTGTCGGTAATGAAATGAATTCTAGAGTTTGCATACTTTTCGGCCCAGCGCTTCAAACCAAGCACTACCGGCCACAACTCATACACATTTATATTGCCTTCATGAACGTCAAGTCTGTCTAACAAGGGTGGAAGAACTCTATGATTGCAATCAGTAGCAGGAAAAAATTCTTTTTCCCACACACCATATATGAAATCTGTACCCGACCAGGCTCCAAAGCCCTTGGTTGAAGCATCAGAGACAATTGGACATTCTGTCATATCTTTCGGAATTAAAGAATTACAATTAAAATACCTGCAGAAGCGTTTCCACCACTGTAGGTCTTTCCTAGTTTCTTCACATAAATAGATGGAACCTTTATCTTTTGCTCTGGCACACAAGTCAAAGAGGCGCCTACTAAAAGTTCTTCCACCCCTGACCACCGACGAGCAGAAACTCATTAACCCACCAATGCTTTGCAATTGCTTCTTGGTAGCATGAGACTGACCAATACACTCTTCTAAGGCTCTATTAAGCTTAAACAGCTTTTCCTCCGGCAGGGTTAGTTCCATATTAACAGAATCTATTGTAATCCCTAAAAAGGTGGTAGTAGTACATGGAGAAGTGACTTTATTAAAAGCAACATTAAACCCCAAAAATTCCATTACCTCTATCAAAAGGTCTCGCTGGCGAAGACACTCCAGCTCAGAGTCACAAATTATTAAGAAATCTTCAAGGTAATTCACCACCTTACCAACTCCATATGCTCTACCCACCAAAACTATAAATTCAGATATCTGGTTAAAAATATAAGGCGCACACCTCAGACCGAATGACAGCCTGTTGTTCTCATAATTTTCATAACCCGAACCAAAATTCCACCTGAAACCCTGAAAGGTACAGTGAGGGGCATACACATTCACTGTTCTATAGGCTGATTTCAAATCTATAACAGCCATGTGATCACCTTGATCCAAAAGTGTTACTGCAGTGCTAACTGAATTATAAGTAAATGGCTTATAAGTTTGCTGCATAAAATTATTTATAGCCTTCTTTTCTGGCATGCTACAATCTGTAATAGGCCTAAGTTTACCATTCGATTTAGAAATCCCACCTAGAGCATGGACACATCTAGGTCTCATTTTTGTCTGAGTCACTAACCCTGCCTGGGTCTCTTGCTGAACTAGGTCACACATTTCTGAGTAAAAATTGTCCTCGAGAATAGAGTTTTAATTTTTACAAAAATACTCGGTTTCACAATTATTGTCAACAATTTTGAAACCGTTTACAACTCCCTGCCAAATAAAATTGGCTATATCAGGGTCATGGGGCAGAACATTGCCCTGGCCAAACAAGAAATGGGCAAATCTGCAGGGCATAAGGTTTGTACTTCTGCCCCCAATCAAATGCATGCATTTACATGTACCAGCCAAACAATTTTCATACACCTTAATTACAGGTGTATCACTATCACCTTCAATTTGAAATAACAAATTATTAGGTGTATCAAGTAGATTGCCTAATTCTCCAGGTAAATTACTGCCTGGTGAGAAGTTTACATTTTTTGAACAATTTGAAATATCCTCAAAATTTTCAAATTTTTTTGAACTATCTCGAGAAGAAAAATTATTTTCAAAGTTCTCGAGGTTTTTTGAACATTCTGGGTCGCCCAAAAAAGTCTTAGGACTCCCAAAAATACCTGACTCATTTTTGATAGCCTGAGTTTGGGCTTTGGAGGTAACTACTTCAGGGTCTAGGGCAATCTGAATTATAGACTCCTTAAGTAGCACATCCTCAACATCCTACTTAGAGACCGACTTAGACTCATTCTTACAATCAAAAGCCCCATGTGAGGAAGATTTGCAGAACATGCATTGGTGCTTATGACCTAGAACGACGAGTAGATCTAGGTCGTCGTGACCCACTTCTTGCATGGCGCCGGGGCGACGACTGGTGCCTCTTCCTGGAACTACTGCTCTTGGTTTCACTCAACTTCACCAGGATCGCCTCCATCCTGACGAGTCTCTCGTCCTGGGTCGCTAGGAGTTTGTCTTGGGTCGCCAAACGTTCCTCCACGGTCTTCTCAACAACCTGAGGAGAGATCACCACAGCGGGTGGCATGGTAGGCTGCTGCCCACCAACTGCTCCCTCAGTATTGTTAGCTTCCTATGTAGCGGCCGAGACATCTGGAGTCAGACTCCTTCTGCCTCTCCTTCCTCGTACCATCTCGAGACAATTTTGAAAAATTCAAAATTCAACTGCCAAAAATTTAAAATTAGTGAACAGGTGTGAACGGTCTGGAGATTCAAAGGCCACTGGCCATGAAACCATAGAACTGCCCATTTATAGCATGGGCCCAACAAGAAGAAGTAACCATGGTCCCCGAGCTGCAGCCAATCAGACGCATTGTTATTGAGCCACTCACAGCCAATCAATGAGCTGCTCACTAATCAGGTCAGTCTGGGGCGCCCTCTGGTGAGCTGCTCAGGAACCACGGCCACGCCCACTCGCTTATTTATACTTGGATTCAATCGCGTTGATCCGTCCTAGAAATTCATGGCTAGTCAAATAAGGAATGTTAGTTAAAGAGCCTATGTCTTGTGTAAAATATCGCGATATTTGGATAGTGGAACTATGATAATAATAAACAAAGCGTACATACTACCAATTGTGGAGTATGGAGACATATTATATGCTAGTATGGGAACAACTGCTTTGAAAAAGCTCCAGAGATGCCAAAATCGCTGTATTAAGATTGCCTTAAAACTGCCATACTTGATGAGCACATAAGGGCACATGATGATAAGTATGTGGACCAGTGTATGCTGAGGACAAGACTGTGGGACGGGCCTATGTTGAGAGTAAACTTCCCCCATCCCACCTTTTACCAGAAGAGTCTTGAATATAGTTTAGCCACTATCTGAAATGAGCTTGACATAGATGTTAGAATTAGTGCCTCAAAACGCATTTTTAAGTCTGATTTAAAAACTAAACTTTGGCAGAAAATTCCCATCCCGGCAGCACATGAGTTAATCCCATGAAACATGTGTCTCTCACCTCTCACAAATGCCCATCTCCATATCAAATTTGACAATTGTTGGATTAAGGAATAACGGCCCCCACTGTAATATAACCATGTATGGCCATTGTTAATTATATTATTATTCACTATGTAATTGTATTTAATCTATAGTTTGCGTCGATTGCTTCTTCCACCACCCTCCCCTTCTAGCTTCTTGGAATTGGTTCCAGACGGGGGTATGGGAGGGTGGATGTGGTCCGATGTGGTGTGATTGTATGTGATTGGAGAATGCATGTGACGTGATGTCGGTTTGGACCACTCGGAAGAGAGTATGGCTATTTCGGTGTATGAGGTAACGGCCACCGGCTCCCGGCGCTCCCTCCAGCCCTGGAGAAATAGGTGCATATATGTGGTGCACAAGGCACCACGAGAGGGTAGTCACTGAGACTTCGATCACACGGCCAGAGACTCAGAGGGACGGAGTCAGCGACGGGACCAGAGGGCTGGGGTGGGCAGGAGGAGGCCTGGTGGCTGGAGGCCAGGGAGATGTGAGGCCCAGAGTGTGAGAGACCCTGAGCAGAGGGCAGGAGTGGGAGTTGGCTTGGACAGAATAAAAGAACCTGGTTATTACATTTATTCTCATTGTTGTTATGTTACAACACATGAGGTAAATTTGGTGCCGGTGACCAGGGTTCTTAAGGCCAAAACAACCAGGCCAAAGCAAGCCGCTCCTACTAATGAACTAAGTCCTGCTCTTGGTCTCCTGTCTGCTACGTGTCGGGGCCTGCCCAGTTGTGCCCACCCAGCATTCTGAAGGTCCTGTCGGTTCGCCCAGCTGCCTGCCGGTTCGTCCAGCTGACTGTCGGTTTGACCAGCTGCCTGTCGGTTCGCCCAGCTGCCTGTCCATTTGCCCAGCTGCCTGTCGGTTCGCCCAGCTGCCTGTCGGTTCGCCCAGCTGCCTGTCGGTTCGCCCAGCTGCCTGTCGGTTCGCCCAGCTGCCTGTCGGTTCGTCCAGCTGCCTGTCGGTTCGCCCAGCTGCCTGTCGGTTCGTCCAGCTGCCTGTCGGTTCGTCCAGCTGCCTGTCGGTTCGTCCAGCTGCCTGTCGGTTCGTCCAGCTGCCTGTCGGTTCGTCCAGCTGCCTGTCGGTTCGTCCAGCTGCTCTACTGAGGGTCCGCAGGTAACCAGTGGTCTGTGTGTGGGTCCACCAGCCTGCCTGAGGGCCAGAAATCTTCGCGATGGAACTGTGAGTGCCAGTCTATTTTGTTATAAGGGAGCAACAGTTTGACCTAAGAACTTTGAGGTCAACTTGAATGAGGAGGTAATTAAGGAGGATGTAGTGGTAATGACATTATAAATGATAGCAGATAAATGCATGCTAAAATGGCATTTTATCTGAAGTGATATTATGTCAGAGGTAATATTGATTGAGTGGTACTAGGTGGTTTAAAATTATGCGAGATCACACAACTGTGAGGTTAATGTGGAGGTAATGACCATGGTATTCATGTATGTATGCTGAAAAGGGTACTTCAATTAATGTAAGGTAGTTGGGGTATTTTGTCAAGTGGTGAAAGAATGGCAGTGAGAATGAAAGTGAGAGTGGTGGCATAATTTTCAAAACCTTTCCAAAAAGGGTATTTGAAATTCCCCACTGTGTGGTGCATTTTATGTTTGGAAACTGGTGGCAGTAAGCTGGTTAGAAAATCTATTGTAAAAGGGACCTGTGGAGCAGCTCTCTACAAGGAGCAGCTTATTTTGATTCAAAGTCTGACTGCGTAGAGTGTCTGAGTTGCACTATACATGGTTTAAAATAGAGTCTGTTGTTGTAGGCTTTTACAGTGGTAGAACCAAGGTTCACCGATACATGTCTGGCTCAGTATTAGAAAATAGGTACGGAGGGCACATTGTGTGTATGCCATTTGAGTATAGGGATATCAGTAGAAGGGAATTGGCTGATTGGCTGGGTGTAGTGTATCAGTTTGGTGTAAAGTGTTTGCTGTATCAAGTTTGGTGATAGGCACTCAGTCTGGTAAACAGAGGCTGTCCCCCTCAGGGTAAACAACTTCTATTCTTGGGCACGCAGATAACAGAGAGCAGATAGTTTCAGGTTGTTTAGGTGTTCAGACATTTAGTGACGTAGCAACATTGATAACATTTGTTGGACTTTGGGGTCGTCTGGTGAGACTTTGTCTGGTAGAGGGAGCAGTGAGGGGCAGAGCTGTAAGTGCAGTAGTGATGCAGAGTCTGGGGAATAAGAGACACACAGGCTATTATTGCCACTTGGATTATGAATAATTGCAAGTGGTCACTGTGTTTATATAGTAATGTAGATATAGGTGCTTATGGGTACAGGTATTGGTGTTGCTTGGTAATTGGACAGCTGATGAACTTGTGTTGGGTCGATAATTAGGTCAGGTGATTACTAATTAGGTTCACACAATTAGCAATTGGGTGGATTAAGTTAATTAGGTTAAAATTAATCCATTGGGTAATAAGTTTAGTAAAGATCTTGTGTTAGGTTGATAATTAGGTCAGGTGATTGTTAATTAGGTCAAGGCAATTAGCAGTTGGGAGGATTGGGTTAATTAGTTTAGATTAATCCATTGGGTAATAAGTTGAGTGCAGATCTGGTGTTGGGTTGATAATTAGGTCAGGTGATTATTAATTAGGTTCACACAATTAGCAATTGGGTGGATTAAGTTAATTAGGTTAAAATTAATCCATTGGGTAATAAGTTTAGTAAAGATCTTGTGTTAGGTTGATAATTAGGTCAGGTGATTGTTAATTAGGTCAAGGCAATTAGCAGTTGGGAGGATTAAGTTAATTAGTATAGATTAATCCATTGGGTAATAAGTTGAGTGCAGATCTTGTGTTAGGTTTATAATTAGGTCAAGTTATAACTAATTGGGTCAAATTAGGTTAATTAGCCACCAGTAGTTTGTTGAATGTTATTTATTCTTAGACAACTTGTGTTCGGTTGATAATTGGGTTAAGTCAGTGCTAATTGAATTGGTGGATTATTAATTGAATTAATTAAGTTTAGTTCTTCCTACTTAAGTTTAAGTATTCCATCTGGCACTAACGTTGTTGACAAACTTGTGTTATATTTGGGTCATGTTTCATTGCATAATTAATAAGTGATTAAGGAACTTCAGTGATACCAAGGGAGTTCTATTGTGGTATTTCAATTGACTGAGCCAACTTGACCATAACTGACTTTAGAGTTCCCAGCCTGAGAAGCATACACTGAGGCCCCTAGGGACAGTCTCTGGAACTTCAAGTAGTTACATAGGGTAGTTGATAGGTGTAGGTATAGGTATGACAGATGTGCATAGGTGTGTAGGTGTGTGCAGGAATGTACAGGTGTGTATGGGTGCGTGCAGGGGTGTGTAGGTACAGGTATATGTATACAGGTGTGACAAGGTATAGGTATGATTTTACAGGTATATATAGGTGTGTAGGTGTGTGCAGGAATGTACAGGTGTGTATGGGTGCGTGCAGGGGTGTGTAGGTACAGGTATATGTTTGCAGGTGTATACAGGTGTGAGCAGGTATAGGTATGATTGTACAGGTATATGCAGGTGTGTATAGGTATGTGCAGGTATGTACAGGTGTGTATGGGTGTGTGTAGGTGTGACAGATGTGCAAGTGTTGTGTGTTCAGATGTAAGGTGTTGGGATGTTAGACATTCAAATTACAGGTGTGTCAGCCATTCAGGTGTAAATTATGTCAGGTGTCCAGTTACCTGCATTTTTATTGCCTGGGGTGTGAGTAGTATAAGAGAAGTGAGCTGAGTTTCAGAACATAGGAGATGTTGATACAGGCAAGTGATTATTGAGAAGTATGGAAAAGGGAACTTTGTTTGTACTTTTTGGACAGGTGTATTGTGAGTAGTATATGGAAATTGGGCATTGACCCTGGACTTCACTGTCTTTAACATTTTGGTTTTAGTATCGAAAGTTGAGATCTATTTGTGCCAATGTTTTTTTTTGTTTTTTCTTGTTTTTTTTTTGTGTTTTTTTTTTTTTTAATTGGGAAAATCATAGAATCAGATGAAGATGATAAGGTGGGAGAGGGTAGTCAGGGGAGACTAGGGGACAAATGACATAGAGATTATTATATGTCGGAAGACTGGATGAGTTAAGGTAATGAGAGATCAGTGAATTATTTGACTTATTTTGATATTGCAAATAGAGTGAGTACAGCAATGAGTTGTGGGGTTGTGGATTAATGGCAGTGGTTTGAGACCACTGGTGTTATAAAGTTTAACATGTACTCTTAGAGTTAAGGATATAGTTAGCATTCGTATAAAGTTTAGAGTATAGAGTGTTTGTATTTAGAATAGCCTGCCATTTTATATAGTATAAAGCTTTGTACAGTGTATTGGTACAGCATTAGCATTTGTGTAGTGTTATATTTGAATTTTTCTATATTTAGTTGTGCAATCTGAAGGTTCAAAGTGTGATGTTAGCTGAGATACTGTGAGTTTACTAGAGTTTGTTGTTGATGCAGTTACATGTTGTGTAAACAAGTGATTGGCTGATAGCAATGAAAATGGTTTGATATGCAAGATTGATGGATTGGTCATTGTAGGAGATCATATTTAATATATTTTGCTAGCATTAATATTATATATGTTATTCATGGTAAATGTATTCTGATATTTCATCAAAATGCGAACAACATAAAAAAGGACCCCATAAACTACACAAGGAATTAACAGTACTGAATTATATGAACACTAATCATCAAAAGGAACATTCTTCATAGTACAATACCTCCTCATGTTTAATGCCTCATTTGTTGCTCCCTTGAAAAATAACTTTATTTTACTGGCACTGCTAAATCTCAACGTATATATGACTTAACCCTGCAGGACCAAGAACTATGTTTGATTCACCTAGGACCAAGAACTATGTTTGATTCACCTAGGACCAAGAACTGTGTTTGATTGATCTAGGACCAAGGACTGTGTTTGATTTATCTAGCACCATCGACCGTATTTGATCTGTCTAGCACCAATGACTGTATTCATACAGGACTACAACGAGGTAGCTAGTGGTGATGGTATAATAACATTTGTTTTGGACTCTCGCTATATTCTTTGCACATTATATAGCTTGCCTATCTATTTCTTTTATAACCCCTTATATTTACTTGCATATTCTTTACTGTAAGTGCTATACAGTTTGCAGTAATTGGATATTTACTAACATGTAACCATTTATATTTACCTGCATTTGTTTTGCTGTATATGGTTTACAGCAGTTACATATATATTCACATGCACAATTACTGGTATTTCAGGGGTGGGACATGAGAGTTGGAAACAATGTTATATGGAATTATTAGTTGACTGCTGAGCAACATGCTGATAAGCTATGCTTGGTAAATGATATGATGTAATGTGAAGTGGGATTAGAAGTAGATTCTAATGTTTGAAGTTAGGTTAGAAGTAGAGGTGAGGAGTTGAATTCTATTATATCTATAACAGTTATTTAATTGCCAATGAATAAGCTGATGAGCTTTGCATGAAGGTAATGTGTTATGAGATATAGTAGGAAGTGAAAAGATGAGTACTGGTGAGGTGTTGAATTTTGTTGTATCTGTAACAATTATCTAATTGCCAATGAATAAGCTGATGAGCTTTGCATGAAGGTAATTGTTATTATTAGGTGGGGTAGAAAATGAGATATGGGGTAGAGATGAGAAATCTTATTTTAGTGTTTTAGTATATCTATTGCTTAACTGCTAATGAAAATAAGCTGATTAGCTTAGCAGAAGGGTGATGTGTTACAAGATGTGTTAGGAAGGGAAATGAGAAGTAGATGTGATAAAGGGGATTCTAGTGTATCTATAACTTTTGCTTAACTGCTAAAATAAGCTGATAAGCTGTGCAGAAGAGTAATATGTTATGAGATGTAGGGTTCTGGGAGAGGAATAATGGTATCGAGATGTTGAGATTGTATGTAGAGGTGTTTTGAGATAATTCATAAATATTTCTAGCCTGTCAATGAATAAGCTGATTAAGCTTTACAGGATAGTAATGTATTATGATGTGTGGTGTAGTAGAAGTTGTAGTACTGAGATTTTGTTATGTTTATTTTTATTCTTATTTGACGGTTAATGCTTCACTGCTGATGAGCATGCATTACAGTTGTATTGGTGTGTTCTAACAGTGTTGTTTTTCAGGAGAAAAACTTTTCAAAAAGGGGAGGGATGTAATATAACCATGTATGGCCATTGTTAATTATATTATTATTCACTATGTAATTGTATTTAATCTATAGTTTGCGTCGATTGCTTCTTCCACCACCCTCCCCTTCTAGCTTCTTGGAATTGGTTCCAGACGGGGGTATGGGAGGGTGGATGTGGTCCGATGTGGTGTGATTGTATGTGATTGGAGAATGCATGTGACGTGATGTCGGTTTGGACCACTCGGAAGAGAGTATGGCTATTTCGGTGTATGAGGTAACGGCCACCGGCTCCCGGCGCTCCCTCCAGCCCGGGAGAAATAGGTGCATATATGTGGTGCACAAGGCACCACGAGAGGGTAGTCACTGAGACTTCGATCACACGGCCAGAGACTCAGAGGGACGGAGTCAGCGACGGGACCAGAGGGCTGGGGTGGGCAGGAGGAGGCCTGGTGGCTGGAGGCCAGGGAGATGTGAGGCCCAGAGTGTGAGAGACCCTGAGCAGAGGGCAGGAGTGGGAGTTGGCTTGGACAGAATAAAAGAACCTGGTTATTACATTTATTCTCATTGTTGTTATGTTACAACACCCCATTACCTTCCAATAAGGAAGTAGTGATAATATCCTCTCGTCGCAATTTCTTAATAATTGCCACCAGAGTAGCTTGTAATGTGAGTTATTATTTTCGCCAAACCACAAATAAAGGTGAGTGTAAACATTTCTTGCACCAGGAATATAAGATGGCCAAGAAATTGATATTATATATTTTCTAGTCATAAGCTATTTTTGTACTAATACTTATGTACATGAGCAGCATTGAAATACATTTAAAGGTTAAAGGTTGCTGCCATAAATGGGATGTATAATCCTAAAAGCAGCCTGCTTGACTTTTCACTACATTGAAAAGGACAAGACAGTTGTAATTGTTATTATGAAAAGTGAAAATAAAGACTATTTAAACTCAAACTCAAACTCAATGAAAAAAAGACCTTGAAGTAATATAAAAATCTATTCCCAGTTCATTTGCGTTTTTTATACTTGGGAGGGGGGTGACATTTGGTACTGTATCATCCTTGTTTACTCCTGCATTGAAGTCTTGGTTTTGTATTTAAAACATGCATAGTACTGTATCATTCATATTCAACTTATTTGTATAAATATTCATGATAAATATTTACTTTTATCTTGCTGAGACAACCTAGTCACAACCCTCTTCAAGTCAACACCCTTCTCTTCATTTCAACAAGGCCCAAAGCTGACACAACCCCTTCCAAAATAGTAAATCCAGTGTCTTCTCAAACGAGTGAGGCCTAGCAAACAGATGTAATCTGTTTGCGCCCTCACTTGTAATAATAACAATAATGATAGCTCACCGTTGCTAACATACATACAGGATAGTGTTTTCTCTAGTTAGACCGACATGAAGACCGAGGTCTAAGGGTACTTGCATGTAGAAGGCTCCCATGTTATGAGATGGTAATTCCATACCCTCTACATGGATCATTTTGTATGTGAAGGTGCATACTCCATTTTCTTGTTCCACGGGTGAGGATGGTGTGTCTTGGACAGCAGCAGCATCAGTAGCAGTAGCATCAGTATCCGTAGCAACAGCAGCAGCAGCAGCAGCCAGCAGCAGTAGCAACATTTCCAGCAAGATTAGCTGTAGTCAAAGCTTGTGAAGCAGAAGCGGCGGCAGCAGCAGTCACTTCAGGCCTATCTTCTATAGCAGCGGCTTCTACAGCAGACTGTCGCACTGACTGTGCTTGTATCATCATGTTGGTTGTTGTAGTGGTGGTGGTGGTGGGGGTGGTGGTTGTGGTGGTGAGGGCGGTCGTCGTCGTGGTAGTAGTAGATGAGTGTGAATGAAACCGGTGTTCACTCTCGCTCTTATATAGTGTTTCCTGAGATAAGCCTCTTTACAGCCGTCTCAACTCGAAAGGGTTGAAAGGGAGCTAATCCTGTTGTCAGCAGGGTCAGCGCTCAGGGGGTGTATGACATATTTCACTTACCTGCCTTACACTGCAGGATGACCTCAGAGAATTCAGCTGCCACAAGTGAAAAAAAAGGGGTCTTAAAAAAACGTTGAAAAAAAGGCTCACTATAAACTATTGAAAAGGAGCGATTTATTGGTACTTTTAAGGTGGAATTACTGAAAAAGACTCTCAAATGACAACTTAACCCTTATCTTACTACCTGGGGTCCAACCGTACCCCAGGCATGTACTTTCTTGTAAAAAAAACATAGAAGTAGTGTTCTGAACTTCACCAAAATTTATGTAATTGTCACAAATATAGTTTTATTCAAAATGCCTGAATATCATGTGCAGATCCCCAGGAATTAATTTGCTCAGAACAATAATCCTCTGGGTCCACTTGGACCCCAGTCAAATCCATTATAAAAGAATATATACTTTGGCTCTAATAGAACATGGACAAAGGGTCCCCTGCTTTGCATTTTATTTTGATTACACCACAAACCTAATTGTAGACAACCATTTAGTGTCATTTATGTCACAATAGGTGATATGTGATGATGTCAGATCTCCATGCATTATATTGACATCCTCAGACAAATGTTGATACTTGCACCATTCTATTTACTTTTGTTGGGCCCCTGAAGGTGTCAATATGTAGGGAAAACACTTGGGATTAGGTTAGAAGAACATTCTGCACAGAACAAAAAAGGCTAGATGAGATCCTATACATCTGTCTTCTATGATCTACTGAAAATGTATGAAATCTGATTAAAATATGTATCCCTCACATAGTAAAGACTTTTATTCAAGTACAAGTTGTCAAGTTTGAACTTCTGGAGGCCAAATACAGCATCACAGCCATTTAAGTGGTTTCTCTGCTGCAGGAATAAGGTCTAACACAGTGCTGGGATCTGTCTAGACCCCACCCGAAATGACACATTTTGTCGTTTTATGGAAAAAAAGACCCAGGCTTTTTCCATAAATTTGGTAGGCATGTCGATATAAAGGGTATCTACCATATTAACCAAAAATAACACATTTAGTCAATATACTTTTAGATTGACAACTATTTATCATTTTTTCATTTTTTTTCTCCTAGGAATTAAGTTTTACACAGACATATCAAACCTGATGATAATAACATAATTACTACTTGTGAAGATGCCTAATGTCCTAGAGAATGAACTCACAAAAGATGAAGTTTGTATCTTTACCCATCATTGTGTAGGAACTTTTTTTAGTCTGGGGTCCAGTTGGACCCCAGGTAGTATTAAACAGGATTTTTTTAACGTAGTATGATAAGGGTTAATTTACTAGTTTTCCATTTCTCAACATTAAACACAGATCTTTTATATTTCTTGCAGATTAGGGTAGGTTTATGTTTACATTTTGTGTTTATTTGAACATTTGTTTATAGGTAGAAACAACCCATTGTTTCGGGCATTGATATGAGATGTTTTTATACCCAACCAGCACCGCCAGGACACCGTGTGGTAGCTGCATGAACTAACAGACTGTGGGTAGGTACTGCCACTGCACCCCCACCTAGTGGAGATTTGAGGTATCACTCAGCTGGTTGCTAGGTTACCATGTTACTCGCTTGCTTGGCTTCACTAACAGCTATCGGCTGTGCTTGTGCTTAGACATTGCTTATCTGCTTATGTGTGTGTTTTTTTTTCCTCTTGTTTTTTTTTTCTTATTTAATAAATAGGCCATTTATTTATACTGGCCCAAGTCCACTCATCGCCTTGTCCATTATTAATAGCCAGAATCATTGGACAGTTTCAATAAGGACATTTTCTATTGTGGTCTCTATTGATTAGGCTGTTTTATTTTGCTCAATTTGCGGTTATAAGGCTGCTATTTTGTTAAATTTTTCCTTTGTGATAAGTGTCTAAAATTTGAGGTGATCGATGTTCACACCTGGTTACTATAGCAAACATAGGGAGTGCCCCCCTCCTCCATCAGGGCTTCACTTATAATAAAGAAAAGAGAGCTTACATGCATGGCACCCTACCGTTACAATGACGCACGACACCCCATTTTTTCATTGGCTTTAATTACCTCTGTAGATAAGCCATTATGCGGGGTGGTGACCCTGGGGTGAAAAAGATCCAGCTTCAAATGAAATAAGCTCTCTTCTCAGGTGTATAAAAGACCGATCTGTTCTCTTGGAAAAGTAGATCACAGCTTAGCTCTCTTCTTGGACACAACAAGTAACACCATCATCACCACCTCGACTGTCAGCAACGGACGGGACCCTCACCACTGCCGGCACAACCACTCTCACACTAACGGTCACAACCACCATCACAGCCGGCACCACCACCACTACCATGACTATCACCACCAATTAAATCGATTTTACACTTCTTTTTCCTTTATGAGCGCTTTATTTTATTTCACTCGCTAGGAAATTTCTTTCTTTTTTTCTCTTTAAAACATGTCTTTTTGTTTTCTTTCTGCTGAAACTAGACTAAATTTCCGAGCTATAATGTGGAAAAGTCCATCTGTCTATTTGTCTGAAACTATAAAACATCACATATTTCAAAATCACGCCTCTTTTGAGGCAGAGAGCACTTTTCTCATTAAAAAAATGAAAGTGAAAGTAGGAAAGCGTGGCCTAAAGCTATCTTCAAAGATAAGTGTTTACTCTATTACTATGTGATGACTACTCTCAGTGCACCCATTCGTTGGGCGTTTCATGAAACAAAAGAGTTTTCAAACTCGGTCAGAATAAGTGCCATGAAAAAATTTGAAGGCGATGTTTGTTATCTGCTGGTAACTTTGCCTCCCACTCGTTGGGTGTGTGTGATTGCCGATCTCGACTCCTTTTCTAAATGTTTCAATGTTGTCACCTGTTATCAAATCTATTATCACGTAAATGAACTAAAAAAAAGGAGACATTTTTCTTTGACGATTATCATCCAATTTGCTTATTTTGACCTTGTACATCTTTCCCTGATAAATTTTCTGATCTAGTGATGTCAAAACACCGTTGTTTATTTTACAGAGGTCATTGAAGAAATAGGTTTAATTTATAATAAAGGGAAAAAAGGGAAAAGCGGTAGACTTTACTCAAATTGAATTAAAAGAAGTTTCTCAATGATAAATCATTTGTAATTATAGCTAATTCTAATTTCATGGCTGATACAGTTTGAAACAGAGTGAAAAAAATAAATTTTAAATAAGAAAAAAGATATAAAAAGTATCTTAAATTGTCAGGGGGCTGTGACATGTAAGGACAACAACCTCATTACACCTCTCTTCCCAGAAGCATTCATCACTTAGCGTAACACGGAGAAACACTACTACCACGCTACTGCTACTGCTACTGCTGTGTCTCTGTTACCTGTTGCTGCTGCTGCTACTCTGCTGCTACTACTCTGCTGCTGCTGCTACGGCTACATCTGCTACTGCTGCTGCTACTGTTACTGTGGCTGTTACGTTGAAATGTGGCGTGAAAAAACGAAACCTTTTACAGAAATAGATTTCGATCCTTGACCATTCAGTTGTATCATCAGTGGACCGTCAGGCTGTGAAAAATTGTGTTTGGTGGATCTCTTCATTAGTGACATTAGCAACTTTGTCACACCACCTGTGGAACAAGTTTTTTACCATTACAGTGAGTGGCAACCGCTCTTTGAAAAAATGCAAAAAGACTACGGAGTGGAATTCAGAGAAGGACACCCCGAGAAAGAAGATATAGAGAGGGATGAAGAAGCAAAAGAATCTTCCCCTCTCCCACCTCATACTCTTTTCATATTGGACAATTTAATAAGTAGCTTGAATCAGCAAGTGGTAGCAGACATATTCACCAAGTATTTGCATCACTGGAACATGAGTGTGATATACATCACTCAAAACCTCTTTCTGAAATCACCTCAATTCCGGACTATGAGTTTGATCGCTCACTACATACTCGTTTTCAAGAACCCTTGTGACATGGGACAGATAGCGGCTCTGTCTCGTCAGGTGTTTCCGTCCCACTCGACCACCTTGTCTATTATATTTACCCATGAGCTCTTGAAAGCCGCCTCACTCATACCTTCTGCTGGACTTCTAGCAGACAACACCGGACGACCTAAGGATACGGTCCTCTCTCCGTCTATATACGACCAGATCGTCTTTGTTCATGTGTACATATTGTGAGCTCTGGATGTGACGATTTGATCACGACACTGATCGACTTCTGCCAGAATTTACTGGTGGGAAACATTTCACTCTCGGAGGCTCAACTGGAAAGTCTCAGAGAATGTGCTGACGTGTTAAGGACGGTGGCCAAGAAAAGTACTTCCATCAAAAAGAAATGAGCCAGGTTGGTTCAGGAGGGTGATTTTATTCTTCCGGCTCTCATAGGTCTGGCCTTGCCTCTTATTAAACGCATCCTTGGTGTCTAGAGCTCCTCCTTCGCCGCGTCGCCACCACTGCTATGTCGATGACAGACCGGGAAGAAGAGCAACACTATAAGCGTTTGGCTCTCGTCGACCCTAGACTTCTCTCTAAGTTTCGAGGACCTACGGATGTGGCACCTGCTTTGGTTGGTGGCCTTCTTCTCACAAGTAGCGCTCTTGCTTCTACTAATTATTCTCCTCATGTTCAACATGAACAGCGCTCCGCATTCTCCACCGACACCGAAGCACCAACTGCTACCGTCACCAGTACCGGGGACCATCCTTTATTACGGACAGCACTACCATCACCAAAACTACTACCACTACGACTACCACCACCACCACTAGCACCACCACAAAACCCAAAATGACTTATTACCGCAAAAAAGCTGAACAAGGTTTACACTCTAACGCAGTATTTACACAAAGTGCTAAAGTTTGTCTACAGAGAGTTGGACTTTGTGTTGAACGACCCTAATTTGGAATCGGGCCAGAAAATGATTAAATACAAGAAGTTGTTGAACAGGTTACAATTTCTCCTCTCAAACCCAAACAACAGCAACATACCATCATTAGTAGCTGGTGCTACATTTCCCGTCGAGACTCCGGATGAGCGAATTCTTCTGGAAGTGCTCTACAGCGCTCCAATGAGACATCAATCTCAGAGCACTAAATTGTTTGACACACTGCGACGCTCTGACTTGGTGAAATTGGACGAACAAGGCATGGTGAGCAAGATGTTGGGTGAAGAAAAACCTCCTGAGAGTGGAATAAATATAATAAAGTTATTGGACGACGCCGCCAGATTTAGGAAGACAGTGAAATGATCAGAGGGGTTCTCGGACTTTAAAAATGTATTGGCTCGGGAAGATCCCACCGGTGACATGTTCAGAAACCCTCTGTATAAAAAAGGGAATCAAAACCTGGAACAGCCCACTTCACACCAAGCACTAACTGCAGACTCGGACAAAGAGAGCAAATTGTACGACACACCCCTTGCCGTTATTTCAGACTTCACTCCTCGTTGTTTTATAGACCACCGCTGTCACCTGACCACCTGAAAAGCAGAGACATTTAGCTTTTCACGGGTCTACATGGAGTAATGTACTGAAGGAGGATTTCTTCATTATCTCTCTTCTACGGGAAGGCATATTTTGGGAACAGACGTCAAGAGTATTAAACAACCAACCTCTGTTAGAGGCACAACTAAAAGTGGACTGGGTGAAGCCGGAGCAAGACTTGGCTAATGCAGAAACAGTAAGACGAAGTAGTCAAAGAGCGTTACAGGCACTTGGAAAAGGTGGACTGGACCAAGGTGAACGGAGACATGGGTAACACAGAGACAGAAGACGGAGAAGAAGGAGGAGAAGGAGGAGGAGGAGGAGGAGGAGAAGGAGGAGGAGGAGGAGGAAGAGGAGGAGGAGAAGGTAGTGTAAGAGCGGTTAGGTCTGTAAGTAGCAATGAGAAAAACGCAACGTCACGAGATCCTACCAAAGAGAAAAAAGAAAACCCCCCAGCGCTCAGCGCCGCCGATAAAACAGACATGAAAATAACAAATTATCGAAACAGGTGGTTAAAAAAATGGAGATGACGTGAACGTATCTCTTCTACGCTGCGTCGCAGTCAACAGAAGCGGAAAAAACAAGGGTTCAATACAAGCAGTTTTCCCCATTTGGATTATTTCCCTTTGAAGTCGCAACAGTTTGACGACATGGGTATCTACTTAAGAGACAGAACCAGTCGACCCATACCATTTAAAAGAGGAGAGGTGACGGTGACACTTTATCTCAGACCGGTAGAACGATATGAAAGGAACCTCTCGCCCAAGAAAACGCAGAGACATGATAAAAACACATCCACCTTACTTCACGCTGAGAAGTACAACCAACGAAGGTTACAGTTCTTACTAAAACGCTCAATTTGGCCACTGTGTTGACAGCCGCCGCGCTTTCCAGAACGGTCACGGATTTGGTGGTGCTCTGTTAGGGCTGATGCGCTCGGCCACACCTTCTTTGAAAACCGTTGGGAAAACCCT
Organism: Harmothoe impar; assembly: GCA_947462335.1. Classification (NCBI taxonomy): domain Eukaryota; kingdom Metazoa; phylum Annelida; class Polychaeta; order Phyllodocida; family Polynoidae; genus Harmothoe; species Harmothoe impar. The sequence goes on along the minus strand of OX381719.1, from coordinate 67,805,437 downwards.
GTTGTGCGCTGGTGTGGGCGTGGCCAAGGATGTAATAGCCAGCGATCTTTCAACAGCAGGGATCGCCAGCATGAAGAACTTGGCAGGTCGATTAATAGGTACGGAGAAAACTCCAAAGAGAGGACCTCAAAAAAAAGGAGTGAAACGCATAAGTCGAGAATCTGTTCAAACGGGAAGCGGTTCGCGGCTTAACCACAAGAGACGTAAGGGCTACATCTTCGACTGCTAGACAGCGTATATGTCACGCGCAATATCGATATTTGCGCAATATCGGAACTTCAACATCTCAATGACAAGTCTTATAAAACAAGCTGGTGCATTGCATAAACAGAAAGGTAGGGTAGAAAAAGTATTTACAAAGACATGTTATAGTATTGCTTAGCTCTTTGTTGGGTTACAGGCAACTGAACTCAAATTGTTTTATCACACCAGAGGGATTACTGCCACAACTTATTCACACCTACAGTGAAGTGTGGGATGTATGGGGACCTTATACTGAATGTTTTCACACCTCCAAGGTGTGGCACAGCATACTCAAACAACATTGACAAATATATCTAATGCTATATGTGTAGAATAGCTAGGAATTCTGAAACTGCCCAATGTAATTAGGGAACAATTCCAGAATTGCCCTGTGTGGTTCCGGAATTGTACCTGGGTAATTCCGGAATTGGGCTGGTTCCTATTCTGCGCCTGACATATATATATGAAAGGGTTACAGGGTCCCTCTCTCAGTCCACCATCAGTCAACGCAACGAGGGGTCACAATGGCTTACGTGCACGAAAAAAAGCAAGGAGTGTGCAAACATCGAGCTCGATCTGCACAGAATTCCACCCACTCAAACAGCTATCCTCGAGTCCACCTTTGTCGGAACAAGGTACAATATATTATATATTAATCTGAGTAATAGAATCAATATATTATATATTAATATAATTATTCTGAGTATATAATTACTATGAGTATATACATGTGAACAAATTGAGAAGTCAGTGGGTTTGGTGTCAAGTATCAGATATTACCAGGCCAAAAACACACCAACCACAATGTAATGAAATTACATTAAAGACGAATAATATTTCACAGGAAGATAATCAATTAACAACAAATCCTTCCTAGTATTATGCAAGTAATTATAAACAGCACTAGATTTCCAGTTACCCACAGTCATAATGGAAGTAACTGGGACACCTAATGACTTCAACAAGGAAGCACCCCCATGTCTTAGCGAATGGGTGCTAATCCTGTCTACCGGTAAACCAATATCCTTAGATAAACCTTTAAGTCTAGAGTTGAAGGCATTATATTCCAAATGTAATAATTTAGAATTCTTGTGTGACCTTTTTGTGGCCTTTACCAAAAGAGACTTTACACACAAAGGGGAACCAGGAATGTGATGCAAGTAAATTTTGAATGGTTTCTTGCCAAATTGGTCAGTCTTAGAAGACCAAATCGTCACTGACACATGATTTGAAGACACAGATATGTCCCCACATGTCAACAAATGTCTTGAACTCGTCACATGACATTTTCGCAGAAGGCCCCTGAAGCACAGCAACACTGCAAGCCAGAATGACCTATCATCAGGATTATGCAGATTTATTAATTTAAAAATAGCCAACAACTCAATGACTGAAAGGGGATATCTGGAAAGGTTATTTAAAGACATAAAAGTCCTATCAATACCATTTAATAATTGTTTTACCATAAAACACATAGAGAAATCCTGATAACCTAAGAATTTACATTGGTACCAAACAGCAGACAAATAATTCCTTACAGACACAGGTTTAACCCTGGACGATAAGTATGTAGCATATAGCCTAGCTTGCCTTGAAGAGCACGGACACTCTATAAAATTACATAGGGTACAGAATTTCTTATACCTTCTCAATTGAGCTGCTCTCGTCAACTTAGTTGAATCAGATATAAGCTAGCCTCCAAAAGGGTCTGCTGCTGGTCCATCAATGTGGTTAAAAGGTTTCCTGCAAATACACACAGCACATGTTATTCAACGCCAAAGTATTATTACACAAGGACATATAACCTTTATAAGGTAGTCTGGATAATTGATCAGCTAATATATTATCCTCAGATTTAATATAAGTAGCGAAAATGTCTATATTATATATGAAACATAGCCAGAATATTTCTCTGAGCCATTCCATACTGAGATGATTTTTGCTTCTACCAGAATTAAGGTTAGCTAAGACCTGCATGTTGTCGGTAATGAAATTAATTCTAGAGTTTGCATACTTTTTGGCCCAGCGCTTCAAACCAAGCACTACCGGCCACAACTCATACACATTTATATTGCCTTCATGAACGTCAAGTCTGTCTAACAAGGGTGGAAGAACTCTATGATTGCAATCAGTAGCAGGAAAAAATTCTTTTTCCCACACACCATATATGAAATCTGTACCCGACCAGGCTCCAAAGCCCTTGGTTGAAGCATCAGAGACAATTGGACATTCTGTCATATCTTTCGGAATTAAAGAATTACAATTAAAATACCTGCAGAAGCGTTTCCACCACTGTAGGTCTTTCCTAGTTTCTTCACATAAATAGATGGAACCTTTATCTTTTGCTCTGGCACACAAGTCAAAGAGGCGCCTACTAAAAGTTCTTCCACCCCTGACCACCGACGAGCAGAAACTCATTAACCCACCAATGCTTTGCAATTGCTTCTTGGTAGCATGAGACTGACCAATACACTCTTCTAAGGCTCTATTAAGCTTAAACAGCTTTTCCTCCGGCAGGGTTAGTTCCATATTAACAGAATCTATTGTAATCCCTAAAAAGGTGGTAGTAGTACATGGAGAAGTGACTTTATTAAAAGCAACATTAAACCCCAAAAATTCCATTACCTCTATCAAAAGGTCTCGCTGGCGAAGACACTCCAGCTCAGAGTCACAAATTATTAAGAAATCTTCAAGGTAATTCACCACCTTACCAACTCCATATGCTCTACCCACCAAAACTATAAATTCAGATATCTGGTTAAAAATATAAGGCGCACACCTCAGACCGAATGACAGCCTGTTGTTCTCATAATTTTCATAACCCGAACCAAAATTCCACCTGAAACCCTGAAAGGTACAGTGAGGGGCATACACATTCACTGTTCTATAGGCTGATTTCAAATCTATAACAGCCATGTGATCACCTTGATCCAAAAGTGTTACTGCAGTGCTAACTGAATTATAAGTAAATGGCTTATAAGTTTGCTGCATAAAATTATTTATAGCCTTCTTTTCTGGCATGCTACAATCTGTAATAGGCCTAAGTTTACCATTCGATTTAGAAATCCCACCTAGAGCATGGACACATCTAGGTCTCATTTTTGTCTGAGTCACTAACCCTGCCTGGGTCTCTTGCTGAACTAGGTCACACATTTCTGAGTAAAAATTGTCCTCGAGAATAGAGTTTTAATTTTTACAAAAATACTCGGTTTCACAATTATTGTCAACAATTTTGAAACCGTTTACAACTCCCTGCCAAATAAAATTGGCTATATCAGGGTCATGGGGCAGAACATTGCCCTGGCCAAACAAGAAATGGGCAAATCTGCAGGGCATAAGGTTTGTACTTCTGCCCCCAATCAAATGCATGCATTTACATGTACCAGCCAAACAGTTTTCATACACCTTAATTACAGGTGTATCACTATCACCTTCAATTTGAAATAACAAATTATTAGGTGTATCAAGTAGATTGCCTAATTCTCCAGGTAAATTACTGCCTGGTGAGAAGTTTACATTTTTTGAACAATTTGAAATATCCTCAAAATTTTCAAATTTTTTTGAACTATCTCGAGAAGAAAAATTATTTTCAAAGTTCTCGAGGTTTTTTGAACATTCTGGGTCGCCCAAAAAAGTCTTAGGACTCCCAAAAATACCTGACTCATTTTTGATAGCCTGAGTTTGGGCTTTGGAGGTAACTACTTCAGGGTCTAGGGCAATCTGAATTATAGACTCCTTAAGTAGCACATCCTCAACATCCTACTTAGAGACCGACTTAGACTCATTCTTACAATCAAAAGCCCCATGTGAGGAAGATTTGCAGAACATGCATTGGTGCTTATATCTACACCCCTGCGAGCTGCAACCTGACACCTTGTTGAAAGCAAAACAAGACCTAGGTCCCTCTGATTTGGAAACTGATTTTTTGACCTTGGTCGCCTGTTTGGCCACTTCAGTGTTGTCATAACAGAAATAAGTCAAAATGTCAGCGGTTTCTACATTCTTGAAAGCTGACAGCCCCTTTAAATTTGCTCTAGCTCTTACAGCCTTATCATATGAGATAAGGGCTTCAACCTGGTACACCTTATTTGCTGCTTTTACACAAAGACGCTCCATATGATCCAGCACTGCCTGTGCGTCGGTACCTTGTTCTATACAAATGTTGACCGTTCTAATGTTGACCAACATTAGTTTGTCAAAGGTGTTAACTTTCTCATGCCTAGCTATAAAGTTCTCTTGAGAATAAGGCTTACTGCGTTTAGGTGAGGGTGATCTAGAGGCATCTGACAGCGAGGAAACTGACTCTCTCGAAGGTGACCGTCGGTGTGACCTAGAACGACGAGTAGATCTAGGTCGTCGTGACCCACTTCTTGCATGGCGCCGGGGCGACGACTGGTGCCTCTTCCTGGAACTACTGCTCTTGGTTTCACTCAACTTCACCAGGATCGCCTCCATCCTGACGAGTCTCTCGTCCTGGGTCGCTAGGAGTTTGTCTTGGGTCGCCAAACGTTCCTCCATGGTCTTCTCAACAACCTGAGGAGAGATCACCACAGCGGGTGGCATGGTAGGCTGCTGCCCACCAACTGCTCCCTCAGTATTGTTAGCTTCCTATGTAGCGGCCGAGACATCTGGAGTCAGACTCCTTCTGCCTCTCCTTCCTCGTACCATCTCGAGACAATTTTGAAAAATTCAAAATTCAACTGCCAAAAATTTAAAATTAGTGAACAGGTGTGAACGGTCTGGAGATTCAAAGGCCACTGGCCATGAAACCATGAAACTGCCCATTTATAGCATGGGCCCAACAAGAAGAAGTAACCATGGTCCCCGAGCTGCAGCCAATCAGACGCATTGTTATTGAGCCACTCACAGCCAATCAATGAGCTGCTCACTAATCAGGTCAGTCTGGGGCGCCCTCTGGTGAGCTGCTCAGGAACCACGGCCACGCCCACTCGCTTATTTATACTTGGATTCAATCGCGTTGATCCGTCCTAGAAATTCATGGCTAGTCAAATAAGGAATGTTAGTTAAAGAGCCTATGTCTTGTGTAAAATATCGCGATATTTGGATAGTGGAACTATGATAATAATAAACAAAGCGTACATACTACCAATTGTGGAGTATGGAGACATATTATATGCTAGTATGGGAACAACTGCTTTGAAAAAGCTCCAGAGATGCCAAAATCGCTGTATTAAGATTGCCTTAAAACTGCCATACTTGTTGAGCACATAAGGGCACATGATGATAAGTATGTGGACCAGTGTATGCTGAGGACAAGACTGTGGGACGGGCCTATGTTGAGAGTAAACTTCCCCCATCCCACCTTTTACCAGAAGAGTCTTGAATATAGTTTAGCCACTATCTGAAATGAGCTTGACATAGATGTTAGAATTAGTGCCTCAAAACGCATTTTTAAGTCTGATTTAAAAACTAAACTTTGGCAGAAAATTCCCATCCCGGCAGCACATGAGTTAATCCCATGAAACATGTGTCTCTCACCTCTCACAAATGCCCATCTCCATATCAAATTTGACAATTGTTGGATTAAGGAATAACGGCCCCCACTGTAATATAACCATGTATGGCCATTGTTAATTATATTATTATTCACTATGTAATTGTATTTAATCTATAGTTTGCGTCGATTGCTTCTTCCACCACCCTCCCCTTCTAGCTTCTTGGAATTGGTTCCAGACGGGGGTATGGGAGGGTGGATGTGGTCCGATGTGGTGTGATTGTATGTGATTGGAGAATGCATGTGACGTGATGTCGGTTTGGACCACTCGGAAGAGAGTATGGCTATTTCGGTGTATGAGGTAACGGCCACCGGCTCCCGGCGCTCCCTCCAGCCCTGGAGAAATAGGTGCATATATGTGGTGCACAAGGCACCACGAGAGGGTAGTCACTGAGACTTCGATCACACGGCCAGAGACTCAGAGGGACGGAGTCAGCGACGGGACCAGAGGGCTGGGGTGGGCAGGAGGAGGCCTGGTGGCTGGAGGCCAGGGAGATGTGAGGCCCAGAGTGTGAGAGACCCTGAGCAGAGGGCAGGAGTGGGAGTTGGCTTGGACAGAATAAAAGAACCTGGTTATTACATTTATTCTCATTGTTGTTATGTTACAACACATGAGGTAAATTTGGTGCCGGTGACCAGGGTTCTTAAGGCCAAAACAACCAGGCCAAAGCAAGCCGCTCCTACTAATGAACTAAGTCCTGCTCTTGGTCTCCTGTCTGCTACGTGTCGGGGCCTGCCCAGTTGTGCCCACCCAGCATTCTGAAGGTCCTGTCAGTTCGCCCAGCTGCCTGCCGGTTCGTCCAGCTGACTGTCGGTTTGACCAGCTGCCTGTCGGTTCGCCCAGCTGCCTGTCCATTTGCCCAGCTGCCTGTCGGTTCGCCCAGCTGCCTGTCGGTTCGCCCAGCTGCCTGTCGGTTCGCCCAGCTGCCTGTCGGTTCGCCCAGCTGCCTGTCGGTTCGTCCAGCTGCCTGTCGGTTCGCCCAGCTGCCTGTCGGTTCGTCCAGCTGCCTGTCGGTTCGTCCAGCTGCCTGTCGGTTCGTCCAGCTGCCTGTCGGTTCGTCCAGCTGCCTGTCGGTTCGTCCAGCTGCCTGTCGGTTCGTCCAGCTGCTCTACTGAGGGTCCGCAGGTAACCAGTGGTCTGTGTGTGGGTCCACCAGCCTGCCTGAGGGCCAGAAATCTTCGCGATGGAACTGTGAGTGCCAGTCTATTTTGTTATAAGGGAGCAACAGTTTGACCTAAGAACTTTGAGGTCAACTTGAATGAGGAGGTAATTAAGGAGGATGTAGTGGTAATGACATTATAAATGATAGCAGATAAATGCATGCTAAAATGGCATTTTATCTGAAGTGATATTATGTCAGAGGTAATATTGATTGAGTGGTACTAGGTGGTTTAAAATTATGCGAGATCACACAACTGTGAGGTTAATGTGGAGGTAATGACCATGGTATTCATGTATGTATGCTGAAAAGGGTACTTCAATTAATGTAAGGTAGTTGGGGTATTTTGTCAAGTGGTGAAAGAATGGCAGTGAGAATGAAAGTGAGAGTGGTGGCATAATTTTCAAAACCTTTCCAAAAAGGGTATTTGAAATTCCCCACTGTGTGGTGCATTTTATGTTTGGAAACTGGTGGCAGTAAGCTGGTTAGAAAATCTATTGTAAAAGGGACCTGTGGAGCAGCTCTCTACAAGGAGCAGCTTATTTTGATTCAAAGTCTGACTGCGTAGAGTGTCTGAGTTGCACTATACATGGTTTAAAATAGAGTCTGTTGTTGTAGGCTTTTACAGTGGTAGAACCAAGGTTCACCGATACATGTCTGGCTCAGTATTAGAAAATAGGTACGGAGGGCACATTGTGTGTATGCCATTTGAGTATAGGGATATCAGTAGAAGGGAATTGGCTGATTGGCTGGGTGTAGTGTATCAGTTTGGTGTAAAGTGTTTGCTGTATCAAGTTTGGTGATAGGCACTCAGTCTGGTAAACAGAGGCTGTCCCCCTCAGGGTAAACAACTTCTATTCTTGGGCACGCAGATAACAGAGAGCAGATAGTTTCAGGTTGTTTAGGTGTTCAGACATTTAGTGACGTAGCAACATTGATAACATTTGTTGGACTTTGGGGTCGTCTGGTGAGACTTTGTCTGGTAGAGGGAGCAGTGAGGGGCAGAGCTGTAAGTGCAGTAGTGATGCAGAGTCTGGGGAATAAGAGACACACAAGCTATTATTGCCACTTGGATTATGAATAATTGCAAGTGGTCACTGTGTTTATATAGTAATGTAGATATAGGTGCTTATGGGTACAGGTATTGGTGTTGCTTGGTAATTGGACAGCTGATGAACTTGTGTTGGGTCGATAATTAGGTCAGGTGATTACTAATTAGGTTCACACAATTAGCAATTGGGTGGATTAAGTTAATTAGGTTAAAATTAATCCATTGGGTAATAAGTTTAGTAAAGATCTTGTGTTAGGTTGATAATTAGGTCAGGTGATTGTTAATTAGGTCAAGGCAATTAGCAGTTGGGAGGATTGGGTTAATTAGTTTAGATTAATCCATTGGGTAATAAGTTGAGTGCAGATCTGGTGTTGGGTTGATAATTAGGTCAGGTGATTATTAATTAGGTTCACACAATTAGCAATTGGGTGGATTAAGTTAATTAGGTTAAAATTAATCCATTGGGTAATAAGTTTAGTAAAGATCTTGTGTTAGGTTGATAATTAGGTCAGGTGATTGTTAATTAGGTCAAGGCAATTAGCAGTTGGGAGGATTAAGTTAATTAGTATAGATTAATCCATTGGGTAATAAGTTGAGTGCAGATCTTGTGTTAGGTTTATAATTAGGTCAAGTTATAACTAATTGGGTCAAATTAGGTTAATTAGCCACCAGTAGTTTGTTGAATGTTATTTATTCTTAGACAACTTGTGTTCGGTTGATAATTGGGTTAAGTCAGTGCTAATTGAATTGGTGGATTATTAATTGAATTAATTAAGTTTAGTTCTTCCTACTTAAGTTTAAGTATTCCATCTGGCACTAACGTTGTTGACAAACTTGTGTTATATTTGGGTCATGTTTCATTGCATAATTAATAAGTGATTAAGGAACTTCAGTGATACCAAGGGAGTTCTATTGTGGTATTTCAATTGACTGAGCCAACTTGACCATAACTGACTTTAGAGTTCCCAGCCTGAGAAGCATACACTGAGGCCCCTAGGGACAGTCTCTGGAACTTCAAGTAGTTACATAGGGTAGTTGATAGGTGTAGGTATAGGTATGACAGATGTGCATAGGTGTGTAGGTGTGTGCAGGAATGTACAGGTGTGTATGGGTGCGTGCAGGGGTGTGTAGGTACAGGTATATGTATACAGGTGTGACAAGGTATAGGTATGATTTTACAGGTATATATAGGTGTGTAGGTGTGTGCAGGAATGTACAGGTGTGTATGGGTGCGTGCAGGGGTGTGTAGGTACAGGTATATGTTTGCAGGTGTATACAGGTGTGAGCAGGTATAGGTATGATTGTACAGGTATATGCAGGTGTGTATAGGTATGTGCAGGTATGTACAGGTGTGTATAGATGTGTGTAGGTGTGACAGATGTGCAAGTGTTGTGTGTTCAGATGTAAGGTGTTGGGATGTTAGACATTCAAATTACAGGTGTGTCAGCCATTCAGGTGTAAATTATGTCAGGTGTCCAGTTACCTGCATTTTTATTGCCTGGGGTGTGAGTAGTATAAGAGAAGTGAGCTGAGTTTCAGAACATAGGAGATGTTGATACAGGCAAGTGATTATTGAGAAGTATGGAAAAGGGAACTTTGTTTGTACTTTTTGGACAGGTGTATTGTGAGTAGTATATGGAAATTGGGCATTGACCCTGGACTTCACTGTCTTTAACATTTTGGTTTTAGTATCGAAAGTTGAGATCTATTTGTGCCAATGTTTTTTTTTGTTTTTTCTTGTTTTTTTTTTGTGCTTTTTTTTTTTTTAATTGGGAAAATCATAGAATCAGATGAAGATGATAAGGTGGGAGAGGGTAGTCAGGGGAGACTAGGGGACAAATGACATAGAGATTATTATATGTCGGAAGACTGGATGAGTTAAGGTAATGAGAGATCAGTGAATTATTTGACTTATTTTGATATTGCAAATAGAGTGAGTACAGCAATGAGTTGTGGGGTTGTGGATTAATGGCAGTGGTTTGAGACCACTGGTGTTATAAAGTTTAACATGTACTCTTAGAGTTAAGGATATAGTTAGCATTCGTATAAAGTTTAGAGTATAGAGTGTTTGTATTTAGAATAGCCTGCCATTTTATATAGTATAAAGCTTTGTACAGTGTATTGGTACAGCATTAGCATTTGTGTAGTGTTATATTTGAATTTTTCTATATTTAGTTGTGCAATCTGAAGGTTCAAAGTGTGATGTTAGCTGAGATACTGTGAGTTTACTAGAGTTTGTTGTTGATGCAGTTACATGTTGTGTAAACAAGTGATTGGCTGATAGCAATGAAAATGGTTTGATATGCAAGATTGATGGATTGGTCATTGTAGGAGATCATATTTAATATATTTTGCTAGCATTAATATTATATATGTTATTCATGGTAAATGTATTCTGATATTTCATCAAAATGCGAACAACATAAAAAAGGACCCCATAAACTACACAAGGAATTAACAGTACTGAATTATATGAACACTAATCATCAAAAGGAACATTCTTCATAGTACAATACCTCCTCATGTTTAATGCCTCATTTGTTGCTCCCTTGAAAAATAACTTTATTTTACTGGCACTGCTAAATCTCAACGTATATATGACTTAACCCTGCAGGACCAAGAACTATGTTTGATTCACCTAGGACCAAGAACTATGTTTGATTCACCTAGGACCAAGAACTGTGTTTGATTGATCTAGGACCAAGGACTGTGTTTGATTTATCTAGCACCATCGACCGTATTTGATCTGTCTAGCACCAATGACTGTATTCATACAGGACTACAACGAGGTAGCTAGTGGTGATGGTATAATAACATTTGTTTTGGACTCTCGCTATATTCTTTGCACATTATATAGCTTGCCTATCTATTTCTTTTATAACCCCTTATATTTACTTGCATATTCTTTACTGTAAGTGCTATACAGTTTGCAGTAATTGGATATTTACTAACATGTAACCATTTATATTTACCTGCATTTGTTTTGCTGTATATGGTTTACAGCAGTTACATATATATTCACATGCACAATTACTGGTATTTCAGGGGTGGGACATGAGAGTTGGAAACAATGTTATATGGAATTATTAGTTGACTGCTGAGCAACATGCTGATAAGCTATGCTTGGTAAATGATATGATGTAATGTGAAGTGGGATTAGAAGTAGATTCTAATGTTTGAAGTTAGGTTAGAAGTAGAGGTGAGGAGTTGAATTCTATTATATCTATAACAGTTATTTAATTGCCAATGAATAAGCTGATGAGCTTTGCATGAAGGTAATGTGTTATGAGATATAGTAGGAAGTGAAAAGATGAGTACTGGTGAGGTGTTGAATTTTGCTGTATCTGTAACAATTATCTAATTGCCAATGAATAAGCTGATGAGCTTTGCATGAAGGTAATTGTTATTATTAGGTGGGGTAGAAAATGAGATATGGGGTAGAGGTGAGAAATCTTATTTTAGTGTTTTAGTATATCTATTGCTTAACTGCTAATGAAAATAAGCTGATTAGCTTAGCAGAAGGGTGATGTGTTACAAGATGTGTTAGGAAGGGAAATGAGAAGTAGATGTGATAAAGGGGATTCTAGTGTATCTATAACTTTTGCTTAACTGCTAAAATAAGCTGATAAGCTGTGCAGAAGAGTAATATGTTATGAGATGTAGGGTTCTGGGAGAGGAATAATGGTATCGAGATGTTGAGATTGTATGTAGAGGTGTTTTGAGATAATTCATAAATATTTCTAGCCTGTCAATGAATAAGCTGATTAAGCTTTACAGGATAGTAATGTATTATGATGTGTGGTGTAGTAGAAGTTGTAGTACTGAGATTTTGTTATGTTTATTTTTATTCTTATTTGACGGTTAATGCTTCACTGCTGATGAGCATGCATTACAGTTGTATTGGTGTGTTCTAACAGTGTTGTTTTTCAGGAGAAAAACTTTTCAAAAAGGGGAGGGATGTAATATAACCATGTATGGCCATTGTTAATTATATTATTATTCACTATGTAATTGTATTTAATCTATAGTTTGCGTCGATTGCTTCTTCCACCACCCTCCCCTTCTAGCTTCTTGGAATTGGTTCCAGACGGGGGTATGGGAGGGTGGATGTGGTCCGATGTGGTGTGATTGTATGTGATTGGAGAATGCATGTGACGTGATGTCGGTTTGGACCACTCGGAAGAGAGTATGGCTATTTCGGTGTATGAGGTAACGGCCACCGGCTCCCGGCGCTCCCTCCAGCCCGGGAGAAATAGGTGCATATATGTGGTGCACAAGGCACCACGAGAGGGTAGTCACTGAGACTTCGATCACACGGCCAGAGACTCAGAGGGACGGAGTCAGCGACGGGACCAGAGGGCTGGGGTGGGCAGGAGGAGGCCTGGTGGCTGGAGGCCAGGGAGATGTGAGGCCCAGAGTGTGAGAGACCCTGAGCAGAGGGCAGGAGTGGGAGTTGGCTTGGACAGAATAAAAGAACCTGGTTATTACATTTATTCTCATTGTTGTTATGTTACAACACCCCATTACCTTCCAATAAGGAAGTAGTGATAATATCCTCTCGTCGCAATTTCTTAATAATTGCCACCAGAGTAGCTTGTAATGTGAGTTATTATTTTCGCCAAACCACAAATAAAGGTTAGTGTAAACATTTCTTGCACCAGGAATCTAAGATGGCCAAGAAATTGATATTATATATTTTCTAGTCATAAGCTATTTTTGTACTAATACTTATGTACATGAGCAGCATTAAAATACATTTAAAGGTTAAAGGTTGCTGCCATAAATGGGATGTATAATCCTAAAAGCAGCCTGCCTGACTTTTCACTACATTGAAAAGGACAAGACAGTTGTAATTGTTATTATGAAAAGTGAAAATAAAGACTATTTAAACTCAAACTCAAACTCAATGAAAAAAAGACCTTGAAGTAATATAAAAATCTATTCCCAGTTCATTTGCGTTTTTTATACTTGGGAGGGGGGTGACATTTGGTACTGTATCATCCTTGTTTACTCCTGCATTGAAGTCTTGGTTTTGTATTTAAAACATGCATAGTACTGTATCATTCATATTCAACTTATTTGTATAAATATTCATGATAAATATTTACTTTTATCTTGCTGAGACAACCTAGTCACAACCCTCTTCAAGTCAACACCCTTCTCTTCATTTCAACAAGGCCCAAAGCTGACACAACCCCTTCCAAAATAGTAAATCCAGTGTCTTCTCAAACGAGTGAGGCCTAGCAAACAGATGTAATCTGTTTGCGCCCTCACTTGTAATAATAACAATAATGATAGCTCACCGTTGCTAACATACATACAGGATAGTGTTTTCTCTAGTTAGACCGACATGAAGACCGAGGTCTAAGGGTACTTGCATGTAGAAGGCTCCCATGTTATGAGATGGTAATTCCATACCCTCTACATGGATCATTTTGTATGTGAAGGTGCATACTCCATTTTCTTGTTCCACGGGTGAGGATGGTGTGTCTTGGACAGCAGCAGCATCAGTAGCAGTAGCATCAGTATCCGTAGCAACAGCAGCAGCAGCAGCAGCCAGCAGCAGTAGCAACATTTCCAGCAAGATTAGCTGTAGTCAAAGCTTGTGAAGCAGAAGCGGCGGCAGCAGCAGTCACTTCAGGCCTATCTTCTATAGCAGCGGCTTCTACAGCAGACTGTCGCACTGACTGTGCTTGTATCATCATGTTGGTTGTTGTAGTGGTGGTGGTGGTGGGGGTGGTGGTTGTGGTGGTGAGGGCGGTCGTCGTCGTGGTAGTAGTAGATGAGTGTGAATGAAACCGGTGTTCACTCTCGCTCTTATATAGTGTTTCCTGAGATAAACCTCTTTACAGCCGTCTCAACTCGAAAGGGTTGAAAGGGAGCTAATCCTGTTGTCAGCAGGGTCAGCGCTCAGGGGGTGTATGACATATTTCACTTACCTGCCTTACACTGCAGGATGACCTCAGAGAATTCAGCTGCCACAAGTGAAAAAAAAGGGGTCTTAAAAAAACGTTGAAAAAAAGGCTCACTATAAACTATTGAAAAGGAGCGATTTATTGGTACTTTTAAGGTGGAATTACTGAAAAAGACTCTCAAATGACAACTTAACCCTTATCTTACTACCTGGGGTCCAACCGTACCCCAGGCATGTACTTTCTTGTAAAAAAAACATAGAAGTAGTGTTCTGAACTTCACCAAAATTTATGTAATTGTCACAAATATAGTTTTATTCAAAATGCCTGAATATCATGTGCAGATCCCCAGGAATTAATTTGCTCAGAACAATAATCCTCTGGGTCCACTTGGACCCCAGTCAAATCCATTATAAAAGAATATATACTTTGGCTCTAATAGAACATGGACAAAGGGTCCCCTGCTTTGCATTTTATTTTGATTACACCACAAACCTAATTGTAGACAACCATTTAGTGTCATTTATGTCACAATAGGTGATATGTGATGATGTCAGATCTCCATGCATTATATTGACATCCTCAGACAAATGTTGATACTTGCACCATTCTATTTACTTTTGTTGGGCCCCTGAAGGTGTCAATATGTAGGGAAAACACTTGGGATTAGGTTAGAAGAACATTCTGCACAGAACAAAAAAGGCTAGATGAGATCCTATACATCTGTCTTCTATGATCTACTGAAAATGTATGAAATCTGATTAAAATATGTATCCCTCACATAGTAAAGACTTTTATTCAAGTACAAGTTGTCAAGTTTGAACTTCTGGAGGCCAAATACAGCATCACAGCCATTTAAGTGGTTTCTCTGCTGCAGGAATAAGGTCTAACACAGTGCTGGGATCTGTCTAGACCCCACCCGAAATGACACATTTTGTCGTTTTATGGAAAAAAAGACCCAGGCTTTTTCCATAAATTTGGTAGGCATGTCGATATAAAGGGTATCTACCATATTAACCAAAAATAACACATTTAGTCAATATACTTTTAGATTGACAACTATTTATCATTTTTTCATTTTTTTTCTCCTAGGAATTAAGTTTTACACAGACATATCAAACCTGATGATAATAACATAATTACTACTTGTGAAGATGCCTAATGTCCTAGAGAATGAACATACAAAAGATGAAGTTTGTATCTTTACCCATCATTGTGTAGGAACTTTTTTTAGTCTGGGGTCCAGTTGGACCCCAGGTAGTATTAAACAGGATTTTTTTAACGTAGTATGATAAGGGTTAATTTACTAGTTTTCCATTTCTCAACATTAAACACAGATCTTTTATATTTCTTGCAGATTAGGGTAGGTTTATGTTTACATTTTGTGTTTATTTGAACATTTGTTTATAGGTAGAAACAACCCATTGTTTCGGGCATTGATATGAGATGTTTTTATACCCAACCAGCACCGCCAGGACACCGTGTGGTAGCTGCATGAACTAACAGACTGTGGGTAGGTACTGCCACTGCACCCCCACCTAGTGGAGATTTGAGGTATCACTCAGCTGGTTGCTAGGTTACCATGTTACTCGCTTGCTTGGCTTCACTAACAGCTATCGGCTGTGCTTGTGCTTAGACATTGCTTATCTGCTTATGTGTGTGTTTTTTTTTCCTCTTGTTTTTTTTTTCTTATTTAATAAATAGGCCATTTATTTATACTGGCCCAAGTCCACTCATCGCCTTGTCCATTATTAATAGCCAGAATCCTTGGACAGTTTCAATAAGGACATTTTCTATTGTGGTCTCTATTGATTAGGCTGTTTTATTTTGCTCAATTTGCGGTTATAAGGCTGCTATTTTGTTAAATTTTTCCTTTGTGATAAGTGTCTAAAATTTGAGGTGATCGATGTTCACACCTGGTTACTATAGCAAACATAGGGAGTGCCCCCCTCCTCCATCAGGGCTTCACTTATAATAAAGAAAAGAGAGCTTACATGCATGGCACCCTACCGTTACAATGACGCACGACACCCCATTTTTTCATTGGCTTTAATTACCTCTGTAGATAAGCCATTATGCGGGGTGGTGACCCTGGGGTGAAAAGGATCCAGCTTCAAATGAAATAAGCTCTCTTCTCAGGTGTATAAAAGACCGATCTGTTCTCTTGGAAAAGTAGATCACAGCTTAGCTCTCTTCTTGGACACAACAAGTAACACCATCATCACCACCTCGACTGTCAGCAACGGACGGGACCCTCACCACTGCCGGCACAACCACTCTCACACTAACGGTCACAACCACCATCACAGCCGGCACCACCACCACTACCATGACTATCACCACCAATTAAATCGATTTTACACTTCTTTTTCCTTTATGAGCGCTTTATTTTATTTCACTCGCTAGGAAATTTCTTTCTTTTTTTCTCTTTAAAACATGTCTTTTTGTTTTCTTTCTGCTAAAACTAGACTAAATTTCCGAGCTATAATGTGGAAAAGTCCATCTGTCTATTTGTCTGAAACTATAAAACATCACATATTTCAAAATCACGCCTCTTTTGAGGCAGAGAGCACTTTTCTCATTAAAAAAATGAAAGTGAAAGTAGGAAAGCGTGGCCTAAAGCTATCTTCAAAGATAAGTGTTTACTCTATTACTATGTGATGACTACTCTCAGTGCACCCATTCGTTGGGCGTTTCATGAAACAAAAGAGTTTTCAAACTCGGTCAGAATAAGTGCCATGAAAAAATTTGAAGGCGATGTTTGTTATCTGCTGGTAACTTTGCCTCCCACTCGTTGGGTGTGTGTGATTGCCGATCTCGACTCCTTTTCTAAATGTTTCAATGTTGTCACCTGTTATCAAATCTATTATCACGTAAATGAACTAAAAAAAAGGAGACATTTTTCTTTGACGATTATCATCCAATTTGCTTATTTTGACCTTGTACATCTTTCCCTGATAAATTTTCTGATCTAGTGATGTCAAAACACCGTTGTTTATTTTACAGAGGTCATTGAAGAAATAGGTTTAATTTATAATAAAGGGAAAAAAGGGAAAAGCGGTAGACTTTACTCAAATTGAATTAAAAGAAGTTTCTCAATGATAAATCATTTGTAATTATAGCTAATTCTAATTTCATGGCTGATACAGTTTGAAACAGAGTGAAAAAAATAAATTTTAAATAAGAAAAAAGATATAAAAAGTATCTTAAATTGTCAGGGGGCTGTGACATGTAAGGACAACAACCTCATTACACCTCTCTTCCCAGAAGCATTCATCACTTAGCGTAACACGGAGAAACACTACTACCACGCTACTGCTACTGCTACTGCTGTGTCTCTGTTACCTGTTGCTGCTGCTGCTACTCTGCTGCTACTACTCTGCTGCTGCTGCTACGGCTACATCTGCTACTGCTGCTGCTACTGTTACTGTGGCTGTTACGTTGAAATGTGGCGTGAAAAAACGAAACCTTTTACAGAAATAGATTTCGATCCTTGACCATTCAGTTGTATCATCAGTGGACCGTCAGGCTGTGAAAAATTGTGTTTGGTGGATCTCTTCATTAGTGACATTAGCAACTTTGTCACACCACCTGTGGAACAAGTTTTTTACCATTACAGTGAGTGGCAACCGCTCTTTGAAAAAATGCAAAAAGACTACGGAGTGGAATTCAGAGAAGGACACCCCGAGAAAGAAGATATAGAGAGGGATGAAGAAGCAAAAGA
This sequence comes from Harmothoe impar, assembly GCA_947462335.1. Classification (NCBI taxonomy): domain Eukaryota; kingdom Metazoa; phylum Annelida; class Polychaeta; order Phyllodocida; family Polynoidae; genus Harmothoe; species Harmothoe impar. Next base: position 67,787,832 of record OX381719.1, on the reverse strand, counting down.
ATCTTCCCCTCTCCCACCTCATACTCTTTTCATATTGGACAATTTAATAAGTAGCTTGAATCAGCAAGTGGTAGCAGACATATTCACCAAGTATTTGCATCACTGGAACATGAGTGTGATATACATCACTCAAAACCTCTTTCTGAAATCACCTCAATTCCGGACTATGAGTTTGATCGCTCACTACATACTCGTTTTCAAGAACCCTTGTGACATGGGACAGATAGCGGCTCTGTCTCGTCAGGTGTTTCCGTCCCACTCGACCACCTTGTCTATTATATTTACCCATGAGCTCTTGAAAGCCGCCTCACTCATACCTTCTGCTGGACTTCTAGCAGACAACACCGGACGACCTAAGGATACGGTCCTCTCTCCGTCTATATACGACCAGATCGTCTTTGTTCATGTGTACATATTGTGAGCTCTGGATGTGACGATTTGATCACGACACTGATCGACTTCTGCCAGAATTTACTGGTGGGAAACATTTCACTCTCGGAGGCTCAACTGGAAAGTCTCAGAGAATGTGCTGACGTGTTAAGGACGGTGGCCAAGAAAAGTACTTCCATCAAAAAGAAATGAGCCAGGTTGGTTCAGGAGGGTGATTTTATTCTTCCGGCTCTCATAGGTCTGGCCTTGCCTCTTATTAAACGCATCCTTGGTGTCTAGAGCTCCTCCTTCGCCGCGTCGCCACCACTGCTATGTCGATGACAGACCGGGAAGAAGAGCAACACTATAAGCGTTTGGCTCTCGTCGACCCTAGACTTCTCTCTAAGTTTCGAGGACCTACGGATGTGGCACCTGCTTTGGTTGGTGGCCTTCTTCTCACAAGTAGCGCTCTTGCTTCTACTAATTATTCTCCTCATGTTCAACATGAACAGCGCTCCGCATTCTCCACCGACACCGAAGCACCAACTGCTACCGTCACCAGTACCGGGGACCATCCTTTATTACGGACAGCACTACCATCACCAAAACTACTACCACTACGACTACCACCACCACCACTAGCACCACCACAAAACCCAAAATGACTTATTACCGCAAAAAAGCTGAACAAGGTTTACACTCTAACGCAGTATTTACACAAAGTGCTAAAGTTTGTCTACAGAGAGTTGGACTTTGTGTTGAACGACCCTAATTTGGAATCGGGCCAGAAAATGATTAAATACAAGAAGTTGTTGAACAGGTTACAATTTCTCCTCTCAAACCCAAACAACAGCAACATACCATCATTAGTAGCTGGTGCTACATTTCCCGTCGAGACTCCGGATGAGCGAATTCTTCTGGAAGTGCTCTACAGCGCTCCAATGAGACATCAATCTCAGAGCACTAAATTGTTTGACACACTGCGACGCTCTGACTTGGTGAAATTGGACGAACAAGGCATGGTGAGCAAGATGTTGGGTGAAGAAAAACCTCCTGAGAGTGGAATAAATATAATAAAGTTATTGGACGACGCCGCCAGATTTAGGAAGACAGTGAAATGATCAGAGGGGTTCTCGGACTTTAAAAATGTATTGGCTCGGGAAGATCCCACCGGTGACATGTTCAGAAACCCTCTGTATAAAAAAGGGAATCAAAACCTGGAACAGCCCACTTCACACCAAGCACTAACTGCAGACTCGGACAAAGAGAGCAAATTGTACGACACACCCCTTGCCGTTATTTCAGACTTCACTCCTCGTTGTTTTATAGACCACCGCTGTCACCTGACCACCTGAAAAGCAGAGACATTTAGCTTTTCACGGGTCTACATGGAGTAATGTACTGAAGGAGGATTTCTTCATTATCTCTCTTCTACGGGAAGGCATATCTTGGGAACAGACGTCAAGAGTATTAAACAACCAACCTCTGTTAGAGGCACAACTAAAAGTGGACTGGGTGAAGCCGGAGCAAGACTTGGCTAATGCAGAAACAGTAAGACGAAGTAGTCAAAGAGCGTTACAGGCACTTGGAAAAGGTGGACTGGACCAAGGTGAACGGAGACATGGGTAACACAGAGACAGAAGATGGAGAAGAAGGAGGAGAAGGAGGAGGAGGAGGAGGAGAAGGAGGAGGAGGAGGAGGAAGAGGAGGAGGAGAAGGTAGTGTAAGAGTGGTTAGGTCTGTAAGTAGCAATGAGAAAAACGCAACGTCACGAGATCCTACCAAAGAGAAAAAAGAAAACCCCCCAGCGCTCAGCGCCGCCGATAAAACAGACATGAAAATAACAAATTATCGAAACAGGTGGTTAAAAAAATGGAGATGACGTGAACGTATCTCTTCTACGCTGCGTCGCAGTCAACAGAAGCGGAAAAAACAAGGGTTCAATACAAGCAGTTTTCCCCATTTGGATTATTTCCCTTTGAAGTCGCAACAGTTTGACGACATGGGTATCTACTTAAGAGACAGAACCAGTCGACCCATACCATTTAAAAGAGGAGAGGTGACGGTGACACTTTATCTCAGACCGGTAGAACGATATGAAAGGAACCTCTCGCCCAAGAAAACGCAGAGACATGATAAAAACACATCCACCTTACTTCACGCTGAGAAGTACAACCAACGAAGGTTACAGTTCTTACTAAAACGCTCAATTTGGCCACTGTGTTGACAGCCGCTGCGCTTTCCAGAACGGTCACGGATTTGGTGGTGCTCTGTTAGGGCTGATGCGCTCGGCCACACCTTCTTTGAAAACCGTTGGGAAAACCCTGTTGTGCGCTGGTGTGGGCGTGGCCAAGGATGTAATAGCCAGCGATCTTTCAACAGCAGGGATCGCCAGCATGAAGAACTTGGCAGGTCGATTAATAGGTACGGAGAAAACTCCAAAGAGAGGACCTCAAAAAAAAGGAGTGAAACGCATAAGTCGAGAATCTGTTCAAACGGGAAGCGGTTCGCGGCTTAACCACAAGAGACGTAAGGGCTACATCTTCGACTGCTAGACAGCGTATATGTCACGCGCAATATCGATATTTGCGCAATATCGGAACTTCAACATCTCAATGACAAGTCTTATAAAACAAGCTGGTGCATTGCATAAACAGAAAGGTAGGGTAGAAAAAGTATTTACAAAGACATGTTATAGTATTGCTTAGCTCTTTGTTGGGTTACAGGCAACTGAACTCAAATTGTTTTATCACACCAGAGGGATTACTGCCACAACTTATTCACACCTACAGTGAAGTGTGGGATGTATGGGGACCTTATACTGAATGTTTTCACACCTCCAAGGTGTGGCACAGCATACTCAAACAACATTGACAAATATATCTAATGCTATATGTGTAGAATAGCTAGGAATTCTGAAACTGCCCAATGTAATTAGGGAACAATTCCAGAATTGCCCTGTGTGGTTCCGGAATTGTACCTGGGTAATTCCGGAATTGGGCTGGTTCCTATTCTGCGCCTGACATATATATATGAAAGGGTTACAGGGTCCCTCTCTCAGTCCACCATCAGTCAACGCAACGAGGGGTCACAATGGCTTACGTGCACGAAAACAGCAAGGAGTGTGCAAACATCGAGCTCGATCTGCACAGAATTCCACCCACTCAAACAGCTATCCTCAAGTCCACCTTTGTCGGAACAAGGTACAATATATTATATATTAATCTGAGTAATAGAATCAATATATTATATATTAATATAATTATTCTGAGTATATAATTACTATGAGTATATACATGTGAACAAATTGAGAAGTCAGTGGGTTTGGTGTCAAGTATCAGATATTACCAGGCCAAAAACACACCAACCACAATGTAATGAAATTACATTAAAGACGAATAATATTTCACAGGAAGATAATCAATTAACAACAAATCCTTCCTAGTATTATGCAAGTAATTATAAACAGCACTAGATTTCCAGTTACCCACAGTCATAATGGAAGTAACTGGGACACCTAATGACTTCAACAAGGAAGCACCCCCATGTCTTAGCGAATGGGTGCTAATCCTGTCTACCGGTAAACCAATATCCTTAGATAAACCTTTAAGTCTAGAGTTGAAGGCATTATATTCCAAATGTAATAATTTAGAATTCTTGTGTGACCTTTTTGTGGCCTTTACCAAAAGAGACTTTACACACAAAGGGGAACCAGGAATGTGATGCAAGTAAATTTTGAATGGTTTCTTGCCAAATTGGTCAGTCTTAGAAGACCAAATCGTCACTGACACATGATTTGAAGACACAGATATGTCCCCACATGTCAACAAATGTCTTGAACTCGTCACATGACATTTTCGCAGAAGGCCCCTGAAGCACAGCAACACTGCAAGCCAGAATGACCTATCATCAGGATTATGCAGATTTATTAATTTAAAAATAGCCAACAACTCAATGACTGAAAGGGGATATCTGGAAAGGTTATTTAAAGACATAAAAGTCCTATCAATACCATTTAATAATTGTTTTACCATAAAACACATAGAGAAATCCTGATAACCTAAGAATTTACATTGGTACCAAACAGCAGACAAATAATTCCTTACAGACACAGGTTTAACCCTGGACGATAAGTATGTAGCATATAGCCTAGCTTGCCTTGAAGAGCACGGACACTCTATAAAATTACATAGGGTACAGAATTTCTTATACCTTCTCAATTGAGCTGCTCTCGTCAACTTAGTTGAATCAGATATAAGCTAGCCTCCAAAAGGGTCTGCTGCTGGTCCATCAATGTGGTTAAAAGGTTTCCTGCAAATACACACAGCACATGTTATTCAACGCCAAAGTATTATTACACAAGGACATATAACCTTTATAAGGTAGTCTGGATAATTGATCAGCTAATATATTATCCTCAGATTTAATATAAGTAGCGAAAATGTCTATATTATATATGAAACATAGCCAGAATATTTCTCTGAGCCATTCCATACTGAGATGATTTTTGCTTCTACCAGAATTAAGGTTAGCTAAGACCTGCATGTTGTCGGTAATGAAATGAATTCTAGAGTTTGCATACTTTTTGGCCCAGCGCTTCAAACCAAGCACTACCGGCCACAACTCATACACATTTATATTGCCTTCATGAACGTCAAGTCTGTCTAACAAGGGTGGAAGAACTCTATGATTGCAATCAGTAGCAGGAAAAAATTCTTTTTCCCACACACCATATATGAAATCTGTACCCGACCAGGCTCCAAAGCCCTTGGTTGAAGCATCAGAGACAATTGGACATTCTGTCATATCTTTCAGAATTAAAGAATTACAATTAAAATACCTGCAGAAGCGTTTCCACCACTGTAGGTCTTTCCTAGTTTCTTCACATAAATAGATGGAACCTTTATCTTTTGCTCTGGCACACAAGTCAAAGAGGCGCCTACTAAAAGTTCTTCCACCCCTGACCACCGACGAGCAGAAACTCATTAACCCACCAATGCTTTGCAATTGCTTCTTGGTAGCATGAGACTGACCAATACACTCTTCTAAGGCTCTATTAAGCTTAAACAGCTTTTCCTCCGGCAGGGTTAGTTCCATATTAACAGAATCTATTGTAATCCCTAAAAAGGTGGTAGTAGTACATGGAGAAGTGACTTTATTAAAAGCAACATTAAACCCCAAAAATTCCATTACCTCTATCAAAAGGTCTCGCTGGCGAAGACACTCCAGCTCAGAGTCACAAATTATTAAGAAATCTTCAAGGTAATTCACCACCTTACCAACTCCATATGCTCTACCCACCAAAACTATAAATTCAGATATCTGGTTAAAAATATAAGGCGCACACCTCAGACCGAATGACAGCCTGTTGTTCTCATAATTTTCATAACCCGAACCAAAATTCCACCTGAAACCCTGAAAGGTACAGTGAGGGGCATACACATTCACTGTTCTATAGGCTGATTTCAAATCTATAACAGCCATGTGATCACCTTGATCCAAAAGTGTTACTGCAGTGCTAACTGAATTATAAGTAAATGGCTTATAAGTTTGCTGCATAAAATTATTTATAGCCTTCTTTTCTGGCATGCTACAATCTGTAATAGGCCTAAGTTTACCATTCGATTTAGAAATCCCACCTAGAGCATGGACACATCTAGGTCTCATTTTTGTCTGAGTCACTAACCCTGCCTGGGTCTCTTGCTGAACTAGGTCACACATTTCTGAGTAAAAATTGTCCTCGAGAATAGAGTTTTAATTTTTACAAAAATACTCGGTTTCACAATTATTGTCAACAATTTTGAAACCGTTTACAACTCCCTGCCAAATAAAATTGGCTATATCAGGGTCATGGGGCAGAACATTGCCCTGGCCAAACAAGAAATGGGCAAATCTGCAGGGCATAAGGTTTGTACTTCTGCCCCCAATCAAATGCATGCATTTACATGTACCAGCCAAACAATTTTCATACACCTTAATTACAGGTGTATCACTATCACCTTCAATTTGAAATAACAAATTATTAGGTGTATCAAGTAGATTGCCTAATTCTCCAGGTAAATTACTGCCTGGTGAGAAGTTTACATTTTTTGAACAATTTGAAATATCCTCAAAATTTTCAAATTTTTTTGAACTATCTCGAGAAGAAAAATTATTTTCAAAGTTCTCGAGGTTTTTTGAACATTCTGGGTCGCCCAAAAATGTCTTAGGACTCCCAAAAATACCTGACTCATTTTTGATAGCCTGAGTTTGGGCTTTGGAGGTAACTACTTCAGGGTCTAGGGCAATCTGAATTATAGACTCCTTAAGTAGCACATCCTCAACATCCTACTTAGAGACCGACTTAGACTCATTCTTACAATCAAAAGCCCCATGTGAGGAAGATTTGCAGAACATGCATTGGTGCTTATATCTACACCCCTGCGAGCTGCAACCTGACACCTTGTTGAAAGCAAAACAAGACCTAGGTCCCTCTGATTTGGAAACTGATTTTTTGACCTTGGTCGCCTGTTTGGCCACTTCAGTGTTGTCATAACAGAAATAAGTCAAAATGTCAGCGGTTTCTACATTCTTGAAAGCTGACAGGCCCTTTAAATTTGCTCTAGCTCTTACAGCCTTATCATATGAGATAAGGGCTTCAACCTGGTACACCTTATTTGCTGCTTTTACACAAAGACGCTCCATATGATCCAGCACTGCCTGTGCGTCGGTACCTTGTTCTATACAAATGTTGACCGTTCTAATGTTGACCAACATTAGTTTGTCAAAGGTGTTAACTTTCTCATGCCTAGCTATAAAGTTCTCTTGAGAATAAGGCTTACTGCGTTTAGGTGAGGGTGATCTAGAGGCATCTGACAGCGAGGAAACTGACTCTCTCGAAGGTGACCGTCGGTGTGACCTAGAACGACGAGTAGATCTAGGTCGTCGTGACCCACTTCTTGCATGGCGCCGGGGCGACGACTGGTGCCTCTTCCTGGAACTACTGCTCTTGGTTTCACTCAACTTCACCAGGATCGCCTCCATCCTGACGAGTCTCTCGTCCTGGGTCGCTAGGAGTTTGTCTTGGGTCGCCAAACGTTCCTCCACGGTCTTCTCAACAACCTGAGGAGAGATCACCACAGCGGGTGGCATGGTAGGCTGCTGCCCACCAACTGCTCCCTCAGTATTGTTAGCTTCCTATGTAGCGGCCGAGACATCTGGAGTCAGACTCCTTCTGCCTCTCCTTCCTCGTACCATCTCGAGACAATTTTGAAAAATTCAAAATTCAACTGCCAAAAATTTAAAATTAGTGAACAGGTGTGAACGGTCTGGAGATTCAAAGGCCACTGGCCATGAAACCATGAAACTGCCCATTTATAGCATGGGCCCAACAAGAAGAAGTAACCATGGTCCCCGAGCTGCAGCCAATCAGACGCATTGTTATTGAGCCACTCACAGCCAATCAATGAGCTGCTCACTAATCAGGTCAGTCTGGGGCGCCCTCTGGTGAGCTGCTCAGGAACCACGGCCACGCCCACTCGCTTATTTATACTTGGATTCAATCGCGTTGATCCGTCCTAGAAATTCATGGCTAGTCAAATAAGGAATGTTAGTTAAAGAGCCTATGTCTTGTGTAAAATATCGCGATATTTGGATAGTGGAACTATGATAATAATAAACAAAGCGTACATACTACCAATTGTGGAGTATGGAGACATATTATATGCTAGTATGGGAACAACTGCTTTGAAAAAGCTCCAGAGATGCCAAAATCGCTGTATTAAGATTGCCTTAAAACTGCCATACTTGATGAGCACATAAGGGCACATGATGATAAGTATGTGGACCAGTGTATGCTGAGGACAAGACTGTGGGACGGGCCTATGTTGAGAGTAAACTTCCCCCATCCCACCTTTTACCAGAAGAGTCTTGAATATAGTTTAGCCACTATCTGAAATGAGCTTGACATAGATGTTAGAATTAGTGCCTCAAAACGCATTTTTAAGTCTGATTTAAAAACTAAACTTTGGCAGAAAATTCCCATCCCGGCAGCACATGAGTTAATCCCATGAAACATGTGTCTCTCACCTCTCACAAATGCCCATCTCCATATCAAATTTGACAATTGTTGGATTAAGGAATAACGGCCCCCACTGTAATATAACCATGTATGGCCATTGTTAATTATATTATTATTCACTATGTAATTGTATTTAATCTATAGTTTGCGTCGATTGCTTCTTCCACCACCCTCCCCTTCTAGCTTCTTGGAATTGGTTCCAGACGGGGGTATGGGAGGGTGGATGTGGTCCGATGTGGTGTGATTGTATGTGATTGGAGAATGCATGTGACGTGATGTCGGTTTGGACCACTCGGAAGAGAGTATGGCTATTTCGGTGTATGAGGTAACGGCCACCGGCTCCCGGCGCTCCCTCCAGCCCTGGAGAAATAGGTGCATATATGTGGTGCACAAGGCACCACGAGAGGGTAGTCACTGAGACTTCGATCACACGGCCAGAGACTCAGAGGGACGGAGTCAGCGACGGGACCAGAGGGCTGGGGTGGGCAGGAGGAGGCCTGGTGGCTGGAGGCCAGGGAGATGTGAGGCCCAGAGTGTGAGAGACCCTGAGCAGAGGGCAGGAGTGGGAGTTGGCTTGGACAGAATAAAAGAACCTGGTTATTACATTTATTCTCATTGTTGTTATGTTACAACACATGAGGTAAATTTGGTGCCGGTGACCAGGGTTCTTAAGGCCAAAACAACCAGGCCAAAGCAAGCCGCTCCTACTAATGAACTAAGTCCTGCTCTTGGTCTCCTGTCTGCTACGTGTCGGGGCCTGCCCAGTTGTGCCCACCCAGCATTCTGAAGGTCCTGTCAGTTCGCCCAGCTGCCTGCCGGTTCGTCCAGCTGACTGTCGGTTTGACCAGCTGCCTGTCGGTTCGCCCAGCTGCCTGTCCATTTGCCCAGCTGCCTGTCGGTTCGCCCAGCTGCCTGTCGGTTCGCCCAGCTGCCTGTCGGTTCGCCCAGCTGCCTGTCGGTTCGCCCAGCTGCCTGTCGGTTCGTCCAGCTGCCTGTCGGTTCGCCCAGCTGCCTGTCGGTTCGTCCAGCTGCCTGTCGGTTCGTCCAGCTGCCTGTCGGTTCGTCCAGCTGCCTGTCGGTTCGTCCAGCTGCTCTACTGAGGGTCCGCAGGTAACCAGTGGTCTGTGTGTGGGTCCACCAGCCTGCCTGAGGGCCAGAAATCTTCGCGATGGAACTGTGAGTGCCAGTCTATTTTGTTATAAGGGAGCAACAGTTTGACCTAAGAACTTTGAGGTCAACTTGAATGAGGAGGTAATTAAGGAGGATGTAGTGGTAATGACATTATAAATGATAGCAGATAAATGCATGCTAAAATGGCATTTTATCTGAAGTGATATTATGTCAGAGGTAATATTGATTGAGTGGTACTAGGTGGTTTAAAATTATGCGAGATCACACAACTGTGAGGTTAATGTGGAGGTAATGACCATGGTATTCATGTATGTATGCTGAAAAGGGTACTTCAATTAATGTAAGGTAGTTGGGGTATTTTGTCAAGTGGTGAAAGAATGGCAGTGAGAATGAAAGTGAGAGTGGTGGCATAATTTTCAAAACCTTTCCAAAAAGGGTATTTGAAATTCCCCACTGTGTGGTGCATTTTATGTTTGGAAACTGGTGGCAGTAAGCTGGTTAGAAAATCTATTGTAAAAGGGACATGTGGAGCAGCTCTCTACAAGGAGCAGCTTATTTTGATTCAAAGTCTGACTGCGTAGAGTGTCTGAGTTGCACTATACATGGTTTAAAATAGAGTCTGTTGTTGTAGGCTTTTACAGTGGTAGAACCAAGGTTCACCGATACATGTCTGGCTCAGTATTAGAAAATAGGTACGGAGGGCACATTGTGTGTATGCCATTTGAGTATAGGGATATCAGTAGAAGGGAATTGGCTGATTGGCTGGGTGTAGTGTATCAGTTTGGTGTAAAGTGTTTGCTGTATCAAGTTTGGTGATAGGCACTCAGTCTGGTAAACAGAGGCTGTCCCCCTCAGGGTAAACAACTTCTATTCTTGGGCACGCAGATAACAGAGAGCAGATAGTTTCAGGTTGTTTAGGTGTTCAGACATTTAGTGACGTAGCAACATTGATAACATTTGTTGGACTTTGGGGTCGTCTGGTGAGACTTTGTCTGGTAGAGGGAGCAGTGAGGGGCAGAGCTGTAAGTGCAGTAGTGATGCAGAGTCTGGGGAATAAGAGACACACAGGCTATTATTGCCACTTGGATTATGAATAATTGCAAGTGGTCACTGTGTTTATATAGTAATGTAGATATAGGTGCTTATGGGTACAGGTATTGGTGTTGCTTGGTAATTGGACAGCTGATGAACTTGTGTTGGGTCGATAATTAGGTCAGGTGATTACTAATTAGGTTCACACAATTAGCAATTGGGTGGATTAAGTTAATTAGGTTAAAATTAATCCATTGGGTAATAAGTTTAGTAAAGATCTTGTGTTAGGTTGATAATTAGGTCAGGTGATTGTTAATTAGGTCAAGGCAATTAGCAGTTGGGAGGATTGGGTTAATTAGTTTAGATTAATCCATTGGGTAATAAGTTGAGTGCAGATCTGGTGTTGGGTTGATAATTAGGTCAGGTGATTATTAATTAGGTTCACACAATTAGCAATTGGGTGGATTAAGTTAATTAGGTTAAAATTAATCCATTGGGTAATAAGTTTAGTAAAGATCTTGTGTTAGGTTGATAATTAGGTCAGGTGATTGTTAATTAGGTCAAGGCAATTAGCAGTTGGGAGGATTAAGTTAATTAGTATAGATTAATCCATTGGGTAATAAGTTGAGTGCAGATCTTGTGTTAGGTTTATAATTAGGTCAAGTTATAACTAATTGGGTCAAATTAGGTTAATTAGCCACCAGTAGTTTGTTGAATGTTATTTATTCTTAGACAACTTGTGTTCGGTTGATAATTGGGTTAAGTCAGTGCTAATTGAATTGGTGGATTATTAATTGAATTAATTAAGTTTAGTTCTTCCTACTTAAGTTTAAGTATTCCATCTGGCACTAACGTTGTTGACAAACTTGTGTTATATTTGGGTCATGTTTCATTGCATAATTAATAAGTGATTAAGGAACTTCAGTGATACCAAGGGAGTTCTATTGTGGTATTTCAATTGACTGAGCCAACTTGACCATAACTGACTTTAGAGTTCCCAGCCTGAGAAGCATACACTGAGGCCCCTAGGGACAGTCTCTGGAACTTCAAGTAGTTACATAGGGTAGTTGATAGGTGTAGGTATAGGTATGACAGATGTGCATAGGTGTGTAGGTGTGTGCAGGAATGTACAGGTGTGTATGGGTGCGTGCAGGGGTGTGTAGGTACAGGTATATGTATACAGGTGTGACAAGGTATAGGTATGATTTTACAGGTATATATAGGTGTGTAGGTGTGTGCAGGAATGTACAGGTGTGTATGGGTGCGTGCAGGGGTGTGTAGGTACAGGTATATGTTTGCAGGTGTATACAGGTGTGAGCAGGTATAGGTATGATTGTACAGGTATATGCAGGTGTGTATAGGTATGTGCAGGTATGTACAGGTGTGTATGGGTGTGTGTAGGTGTGACAGATGTGCAAGTGTTGTGTGTTCAGATGTAAGGTGTTGGGATGTTAGACATTCAAATTACAGGTGTGTCAGCCATTCAGGTGTAAATTATGTCAGGTGTCCAGTTACCTGCATTTTTATTGCCTGGGGTGTGAGTAGTATAAGAGAAGTGAGCTGAGTTTCAGAACATAGGAGATGTTGATACAGGCAAGTGATTATTGAGAAGTATGGAAAAGGGAACTTTGTTTGTACTTTTTGGACAGGTGTATTGTGAGTAGTATATGGAAATTGGGCATTGACCCTGGACTTCACTGTCTTTAACATTTTGGTTTTAGTATCGAAAGTTGAGATCTATTTGTGCCAATGTTTTTTTTTGTTTTTTCTTGTTTTTTTTTTGTGTTTTTTTTTTTTTTAATTGGGAAAATCATAGAATCAGATGAAGATGATAAGGTGGGAGAGGGTAGTCAGGGGAGACTAGGGGACAAATGACATAGAGATTATTATATGTCGGAAGACTGGATGAGTTAAGGTAATGAGAGATCAGTGAATTATTTGACTTATTTTGATATTGCAAATAGAGTGAGTACAGCAATGAGTTGTGGGGTTGTGGATTAATGGCAGTGGTTTGAGACCACTGGTGTTATAAAGTTTAACATGTACTCTTAGAGTTAAGGATATAGTTAGCATTCGTATAAAGTTTAGAGTATAGAGTGTTTGTATTTAGAATAGCCTGCCATTTTATATAGTATAAAGCTTTGTACAGTGTATTGGTACAGCATTAGCATTTGTGTAGTGTTATATTTGAATTTTTCTATATTTAGTTGTGCAATCTGAAGGTTCAAAGTGTGATGTTAGCTGAGATACTGTGAGTTTACTAGAGTTTGTTGTTGATGCAGTTACATGTTGTGTAAACAAGTGATTGGCTGATAGCAATGAAAATGGTTTGATATGCAAGATTGATGGATTGGTCATTGTAGGAGATCATATTTAATATATTTTGCTAGCATTAATATTATATATGTTATTCATGGTAAATGTATTCTGATATTTCATCAAAATGCGAACAACATAAAAAAGGACCCCATAAACTACACAAGGAATTAACAGTACTGAATTATATGAACACTAATCATCAAAAGGAACATTCTTCATAGTACAATACCTCCTCATGTTTAATGCCTCATTTGTTGCTCCCTTGAAAAATAACTTTATTTTACTGGCACTGCTAAATCTCAACGTATATATGACTTAACCCTGCAGGACCAAGAACTATGTTTGATTCACCTAGGACCAAGAACTATGTTTGATTCACCTAGGACCAAGAACTGTGTTTGATTGATCTAGGACCAAGGACTGTGTTTGATTTATCTAGCACCATCGACCGTATTTGATCTGTCTAGCACCAATGACTGTATTCATACAGGACTACAACGAGGTAGCTAGTGGTGATGGTATAATAACATTTGTTTTGGACTCTCGCTATATTCTTTGCACATTATATAGCTTGCCTATCTATTTCTTTTATAACCCCTTATATTTACTTGCATATTCTTTACTGTAAGTGCTATACAGTTTGCAGTAATTGGATATTTACTAACATGTAACCATTTATATTTACCTGCATTTGTTTTGCTGTATATGGTTTACAGCAGTTACATATATATTCACATGCACAATTACTGGTATTTCAGGGGTGGGACATGAGAGTTGGAAACAATGTTATATGGAATTATTAGTTGACTGCTGAGCAACATGCTGATAAGCTATGCTTGGTAAATGATATGATGTAATGTGAAGTGGGATTAGAAGTAGATTCTAATGTTTGAAGTTAGGTTAGAAGTAGAGGTGAGGAGTTGAATTCTATTATATCTATAACAGTTATTTAATTGCCAATGAATAAGCTGATGAGCTTTGCATGAAGGTAATGTGTTATGAGATATAGTAGGAAGTGAAAAGATGAGTACTGGTGAGGTGTTGAATTTTGTTGTATCTGTAACAATTATCTAATTGCCAATGAATAAGCTGATGAGCTTTGCATGAAGGTAATTGTTATTATTAGGTGGGGTAGAAAATGAGATATGGGGTAGAGGTGAGAAATCTTATTTTAGTGTTTTAGTATATCTATTGCTTAACTGCTAATGAAAATAAGCTGATTAGCTTAGCAGAAGGGTGATGTGTTACAAGATGTGTTAGGAAGGGAAATGAGAAGTAGATGTGATAAAGGGGATTCTAGTGTATCTATAACTTTTGCTTAACTGCTAAAATAAGCTGATAAGCTGTGCAGAAGAGTAATATGTTATGAGATGTAGGGTTCTGGGAGAGGAATAATGGTATCGAGATGTTGAGATTGTATGTAGAGGTGTTTTGAGATAATTCATAAATATTTCTAGCCTGTCAATGAATAAGCTGATTAAGCTTTACAGGATAGTAATGTATTATGATGTGTGGTGTAGTAGAAGTTGTAGTACTGAGATTTTGTTATGTTTATTTTTATTCTTATTTGACGGTTAATGCTTCACTGCTGATGAGCATGCATTACAGTTGTATTGGTGTGTTCTAACAGTGTTGTTTTTCAGGAGAAAAACTTTTCAAAAAGGGGAGGGATGTAATATAACCATGTATGGCCATTGTTAATTATATTATTATTCACTATGTAATTGTATTTAATCTATAGTTTGCGTCGATTGCTTCTTCCACCACCCTCCCCTTCTAGCTTCTTGGAATTGGTTCCAGACGGGGGTATGGGAGGGTGGATGTGGTCCGATGTGGTGTGATTGTATGTGATTGGAGAATGCATGTGACGTGATGTCGGTTTGGACCACTCGGAAGAGAGTATGGCTATTTCGGTGTATGAGGTAACGGCCACCGGCTCCCGGCGCTCCCTCCAGCCCGGGAGAAATAGGTGCATATATGTGGTGCACAAGGCACCACGAGAGGGTAGTCACTGAGACTTCGATCACACGGCCAGAGACTCAGAGGGACGGAGTCAGCGACGGGACCAGAGGGCTGGGGTGGGCAGGAGGAGGCCTGGTGGCTGGAGGCCAGGGAGATGTGAGGCCCAGAGTGTGAGAGACCCTGAGCAGAGGGCAGGAGTGGGAGTTGGCTTGGACAGAATAAAAGAACCTGGTTATTACATTTATTCTCATTGTTGTTATGTTACAACACCCCATTACCTTCCAATAAGGAAGTAGTGATAATATCCTCTCGTCGCAATTTCTTAATAATTGCCACCAGAGTAGCTTGTAATGTGAGTTATTATTTTCGCCAAACCACAAATAAAGGTGAGTGTAAACATTTCTTGCACCAGGAATATAAGATGGCCAAGAAATTGATATTATATATTTTCTAGTCATAAGCTATTTTTGTACTAATACTTATGTACATGAGCAGCATTGAAATACATTTAAAGGTTAAAGGTTGCTGCCATAAATGGGATGTATAATCCTAAAAGCAGCCTGCCTGACTTTTCACTACATTGAAAAGGACAAGACAGTTGTAATTGTTATTATGAAAAGTGAAAATAAAGACTATTTAAACTCAAACTCAAACTCAATGAAAAAAAGACCTTGAAGTAATATAAAAATCTATTCCCAGTTCATTTGCGTTTTTTATACTTGGGAGGGGGGTGACATTTGGTACTGTATCATCCTTGTTTACTCCTGCATTGAAGTCTTGGTTTTGTATTTAAAACATGCATAGTACTGTATCATTCATATTCAACTTATTTGTATAAATATTCATGATAAATATTTACTTTTATCTTGCTGAGACAACCTAGTCACAACCCTCTTCAAGTCAACACCCTTCTCTTCATTTCAACAAGGCCCAAAGCTGACACAACCCCTTCCAAAATAGTAAATCCAGTGTCTTCTCAAACGAGTGAGGCCTAGCAAACAGATGTAATCTGTTTGCGCCCTCACTTGTAATAATAACAATAATGATAGCTCACCGTTGCTAACATACATACAGGATAGTGTTTTCTCTAGTTAGACCGACATGAAGACCGAGGTCTAAGGGTACTTGCATGTAGAAGGCTCCCATGTTATGAGATGGTAATTCCATACCCTCTACATGGATCATTTTGTATGTGAAGGTGCATACTCCATTTTCTTGTTCCACGGGTGAGGATGGTGTGTCTTGGACAGCAGCAGCATCAGTAGCAGTAGCATCAGTATCCGTAGCAACAGCAGCAGCAGCAGCAGCCAGCAGCAGTAGCAACATTTCCAGCAAGATTAGCTGTAGTCAAAGCTTGTGAAGCAGAAGCGGCGGCAGCAGCAGTCACTTCAGGCCTATCTTCTATAGCAGCGGCTTCTACAGCAGACTGTCGCACTGACTGTGCTTGTATCATCATGTTGGTTGTTGTAGTGGTGGTGGTGGTGGGGGTGGTGGTTGTGGTGGTGAGGGCGGTCGTCGTCGTGGTAGTAGTAGATGAGTGTGAATGAAACCGGTGTTCACTCTCGCTCTTATATAGTGTTTCCTGAGATAAGCCTCTTTACAGCCGTCTCAACTCGAAAGGGTTGAAAGGGAGCTAATCCTGTTGTCAGCAGGGTCAGCGCTCAGGGGGTGTATGACATATTTCACTTACCTGCCTTACACTGCAGGATGACCTCAGAGAATTCAGCTGCCACAAGTGAAAAAAAAGGGGTCTTAAAAAAACGTTGAAAAAAAGGCTCACTATAAACTATTGAAAAGGAGCGATTTATTGGTACTTTTAAGGTGGAATTACTGAAAAAGACTCTCAAATGACAACTTAACCCTTATCTTACTACCTGGGGTCCAACCGTACCCCAGGCATGTACTTTCTTGTAAAAAAAACATAGAAGTAGTGTTCTGAACTTCACCAAAATTTATGTAATTGTCACAAATATAGTTTTATTCAAAATGCCTGAATATCATGTGCAGATCCCCAGGAATTAATTTGCTCAGAACAATAATCCTCTGGGTCCACTTGGACCCCAGTCAAATCCATTATAAAAGAATATATACTTTGGCTCTAATAGAACATGGACAAAGGGTCCCCTGCTTTGCATTTTATTTTGATTACACCACAAACCTAATTGTAGACAACCATTTAGTGTCATTTATGTCACAATAGGTGATATGTGATGATGTCAGATCTCCATGCATTATATTGACATCCTCAGACAAATGTTGATACTTGCACCATTCTATTTACTTTTGTTGGGCCCCTGAAGGTGTCAATATGTAGGGAAAACACTTGGGATTAGGTTAGAAGAACATTCTGCACAGAACAAAAAAGGCTAGATGAGATCCTATACATCTGTCTTCTATGATCTACTGAAAATGTATGAAATCTGATTAAAATATGTATCCCTCACATAGTAAAGACTTTTATTCAAGTACAAGTTGTCAAGTTTGAACTTCTGGAGGCCAAATACAGCATCACAGCCATTTAAGTGGTTTCTCTGCTGCAGGAATAAGGTCTAACACAGTGCTGGGATCTGTCTAGACCCCACCCGAAATGACACATTTTGTCGTTTTATGGAAAAAAAGACCCAGGCTTTTTCCATAAATTTGGTAGGCATGTCGATATAAAGGGTATCTACCATATTAACCAAAAATAACACATTTAGTCAATATACTTTTAGATTGACAACTATTTATCGTTTTTTCATTTTTTTTCTCCTAGGAATTAAGTTTTACACAGACATATCAAACCTGATGATAATAACATAATTACTACTTGTGAAGATGCCTAATGTCCTAGAGAATGAACATACAAAAGATGAAGTTTGTATCTTTACCCATCATTGTGTTGGAACCTTTTTTAGTCTGGGGTCCAGTTGGACCCCAGGTAGTATTAAACAGGATTTTTTTAACGTAGTATGATAAGGGTTAATTTACTAGTTTTCCATTTCTCAACATTAAACACAGATCTTTTATATTTCTTGCAGATTAGGGTAGGTTTATGTTTACATTTTGTGTTTATTTGAACATTTGTTTATAGGTAGAAACAACCCATTGTTTCGGGCATTGATATGAGATGTTTTTATACCCAACCAGCACCGCCAGGACACCGTGTGGTAGCTGCATGAACTAACAGACTGTGGGTAGGTACTGCCACTGCACCCCCACCTAGTGGAGATTTGAGGTATCACTCAGCTGGTTGCTAGGTTACCATGTTACTCGCTTGCTTGGCTTCACTAACAGCTATCGGCTGTGCTTGTGCTTAGACATTGCTTATCTGCTTATGTGTGTGTTTTTTTTTCCTCTTGTTTTTTTTTTCTTATTTAATAAATAGGCCATTTATTTATACTGGCCCAAGTCCACTCATCGCCTTGTCCATTATTAATAGCCAGAATCCTTCGACAGTTTCAATAAGGACATTTTCTATTGTGGTCTCTATTGATTAGGCTGTTTTATTTTGCTCAATTTGCGGTTATAAGGCTGCTATTTTGTTAAATTTTTCCTTTGTGATAAGTGTCTAAAATTTGAGGTGATCGATGTTCACACCTGGTTACTATAGCAAACATAGGGAGTGCCCCCCTCCTCCATCAGGGCTTCACTTATAATAAAGAAAAGAGAGCTTACATGCATGGCACCCTACCGTTACAATGACGCACGACACCCCATTTTTTCATTGGCTTTAATTACCTCTGTAGATAAGCCATTATGCGGGGTGGTGACCCTGGGGTGAAAAGGATCCAGCTTCAAATGAAATTAGCTCTCTTCTCAGGTGTATAAAAGACCGATCTGTTCTCTTGGAAAAGTAGATCACAGCTTAGCTCTCTTCTTGGACACAACAAGTAACACCATCATCACCACCTCGACTGTCAGCAACGGACGGGACCCTCACCACTGCCGGCACAACCACTCTCACACTAACGGTCACAACCACCATCACAGCCGGCACCACCACCACTACCATGACTATCACCACCAATTAAATCGATTTTACACTTCTTTTTCCTTTATGAGCGCTTTATTTTATTTCACTCGCTAGGAAATTTCTTTCTTTTTTTCTCTTTAAAACATGTCTTTTTGTTTTCTTTCTGCTGAAACTAGACTAAATTTCCGAGCTATAATGTGGAAAAGTCCATCTGTCTATTTGTCTGAAACTATAAAATATCACATATTTCAAAATCACGCCTCTTTTGAGGCAGAGAGCACTTTTCTCATTAAAAAAATGAAAGTGAAAGTAGGAAAGCGTGGCCTAAAGCTATCTTCAAAGATAAGTGTTTACTCTATTACTATGTGATGACTACTCTCAGTGCACCCATTCGTTGGGCGTTTCATGAAACAAAAGAGTTTTCAAACTCGGTCAGAATAAGTGCCATGAAAAAATTTGAAGGCGATGTTTGTTATCTGCTGGTAACTTTGCCTCCCACTCGTTGGGTGTGTGTGATTGCCGATCTCGACTCCTTTTCTAAATGTTTCAATGTTGTCACCTGTTATCAAATCTATTATCACGTAAATGAACTAAAAAAAAGGAGACATTTTTCTTTGACGATTATCATCCAATTTGCTTATTTTGACCTTGTACATCTTTCCCTGATAAATTTTCTGATCTAGTGATGTCAAAACACCGTTGTTTATTTTACAGAGGTCATTGAAGAAATAGGTTTAATTTATAATAAAGGGAAAAAAGGGAAAAGCGGTAGACTTTACTCAAATTGAATTAAAAGAAGTTTCTCAATGATAAATCATTTGTAATTATAGCTAATTCTAATTTCATGGCTGATACAGTTTGAAACAGAGTGAAAAAAATAAATTTTAAATAAGAAAAAAGATATAAAAAGTATCTTAAATTGTCAGGGGGCTGTGACATGTAAGGACAACAACCTCATTACACCTCTCTTCCCAGAAGCATTCATCACTTAGCGTAACACGGAGAAACACTACTACCACGCTACTGCTACTGCTACTGCTGTGTCTCTGTTACCTGTTGCTGCTGCTGCTACTCTGCTGCTACTACTCTGCTGCTGCTGCTACGGCTACATCTGCTACTGCTGCTGCTACTGTTACTGTGGCTGTTACGTTGAAATGTGGCGTGAAAAAACGAAACCTTTTACAGAAATAGATTTCGATCCTTGACCATTCAGTTGTATCATCAGTGGACCGTCAGGCTGTGAAAAATTGTGTTTGGTGGATCTCTTCATTAGTGACATTAGCAACTTTGTCACACCACCTGTGGAACAAGTTTTTTACCATTACAGTGAGTGGCAACCGCTCTTTGAAAAAATGCAAAAAGACTACGGAGTGGAATTCAGAGAAGGACACCCCGAGAAAGAAGATATAGAGAGGGATGAAGAAGCAAAAGAATCTTCCCCTCTCCCACCTCATACTCTTTTCATATTGGACAATTTAATAAGTAGCTTGAATCAGCAAGTGGTAGCAGACATATTCACCAAGTATTTGCATCACTGGAACATGAGTGTGATATACATCACTCAAAACCTCTTTCTGAAATCACCTCAATTCCGGACTATGAGTTTGATCGCTCACTACATACTCGTTTTCAAGAACCCTTGTGACATGGGACAGATAGCGGCTCTGTCTCGTCAGGTGTTTCCGTCCCACTCGACCACCTTGTCTATTATATTTACCCATGAGCTCTTGAAAGCCGCCTCACTCATACCTTCTGCTGGACTTCTAGCAGACAACACCGGACGACCTAAGGATACGGTCCTCTCTCCGTCTATATACGACCAGATCGTCTTTGTTCATGTGTACATATTGTGAGCTCTGGATGTGACGATTTGATCACGACACTGATCGACTTCTGCCAGAATTTACTGGTGGGAAACATTTCACTCTCGGAGGCTCAACTGGAAAGTCTCAGAGAATGTGCTGACGTGTTAAGGACGGTGGCCAAGAAAAGTACTTCCATCAAAAAGAAATGAGCCAGGTTGGTTCAGGAGGGTGATTTTATTCTTCCGGCTCTCATAGGTCTGGCCTTGCCTCTTATTAAACGCATCCTTGGTGTCTAGAGCTCCTCCTTCGCCGCGTCGCCACCACTGCTATGTCGATGACAGACCGGGAAGAAGAGCAACACTATAAGCGTTTGGCTCTCGTCGACCCTAGACTTCTCTCTAAGTTTCGAGGACCTACGGATGTGGCACCTGCTTTGGTTGGTGGCCTTCTTCTCACAAGTAGCGCTCTTGCTTCTACTAATTATTCTCCTCATGTTCAACATGAACAGCGCTCCGCATTCTCCACCGACACCGAAGCACCAACTGCTACCGTCACCAGTACCGGGGACCATCCTTTATTACGGACAGCACTACCATCACCAAAACTACTACCACTACGACTACCACCACCACCACTAGCACCACCACAAAACCCAAAATGACTTATTACCGCAAAAAAGCTGAACAAGGTTTACACTCTAACGCAGTATTTACACAAAGTGCTAAAGTTTGTCTACAGAGAGTTGGACTTTGTGTTGAACGACCCTAATTTGGAATCGGGCCAGAAAATGATTAAATACAAGAAGTTGTTGAACAGGTTACAATTTCTCCTCTCAAACCCAAACAACAGCAACATACCATCATTAGTAGCTGGTGCTACATTTCCCGTCGAGACTCCGGATGAGCGAATTCTTCTGGAAGTGCTCTACAGCGCTCCAATGAGACATCAATCTCAGAGCACTAAATTGTTTGACACACTGCGACGCTCTGACTTGGTGAAATTGGACGAACAAGGCATGGTGAGCAAGATGTTGGGTGAAGAAAAACCTCCTGAGAGTGGAATAAATATAATAAAGTTATTGGACGACGCCGCCAGATTTAGGAAGACAGTGAAATGATCAGAGGGGTTCTCGGACTTTAAAAATGTATTGGCTCGGGAAGATCCCACCGGTGACATGTTCAGAAACCCTCTGTATAAAAAAGGGAATCAAAACCTGGAACAGCCCACTTCACACCAAGCACTAACTGCAGACTCGGACAAAGAGAGCAAATTGTACGACACACCCCTTGCCGTTATTTCAGACTTCACTCCTCGTTGTTTTATAGACCACCGCTGTCACCTGACCACCTGAAAAGCAGAGACATTTAGCTTTTCACGGGTCTACATGGAGTAATGTACTGAAGGAGGATTTCTTCATTATCTCTCTTCTACGGGAAGGCATATCTTGGGAACAGACGTCAAGAGTATTAAACAACCAACCTCTGTTAGAGGCACAACTAAAAGTGGACTGGGTGAAGCCGGAGCAAGACTTGGCTAATGCAGAAACAGTAAGACGAAGTAGTCAAAGAGCGTTACAGGCACTTGGAAAAGGTGGACTGGACCAAGGTGAACGGAGACATGGGTAACACAGAGACAGAAGGAGGAGGAGGAGGAGGAGAAGGAGGAGGAGGAGGAGGAAGAGGAGGAGGAGAAGGTAGTGTAAGAGCGGTTAGGTCTGTAAGTAGCAATGAGAAAAACGCAACGTCACGAGATCCTACCAAAGAGAAAAAAGAAAACCCCCCAGCGCTCAGCGCCGCCGATAAAACAGACATGAAAATAACAAATTATCGAAACAGGTGGTTAAAAAAATGGAGATGACGTGAACGTATCTCTTCTACGCTGCGTCGCAGTCAACAGAAGCGGAAAAAACAAGGGTTCAATACAAGCAGTTTTCCCCATTTGGATTATTTCCCTTTGAAGTCGCAACAGTTTGACGACATGGGTATCTACTTAAGAGACAGAACCAGTCGACCCATACCATTTAAAAGAGGAGAGGTGAAGGTGACACTTTATCTCAGACCGGTAGAACGATATGAAAGGAACCTCTCGCCCAAGAAAACGCAGAGACATGATAAAAACACATCCACCTTACTTCACGCTGAGAAGTACAACCAACGAAGGTTACAGTTCTTACTAAAACGCTCAATTTGGCCACTGTGTTGACAGCCGCCGCGCTTTCCAGAACGGTCACGGATTTGGTGGTGCTCTGTTAGGGCTGATGCGCTCGGCCACACCTTCTTTGAAAACCGTTGGGAAAACCCTGTTGTGCGCTGGTGTGGGCGTGGCCAAGGATGTAATAGCCAGCGATCTTTCAACAGCAGGGATCGCCAGCATGAAGAACTTGGCAGGTCGATTAATAGGTACGGAGAAAACTCCAAAGAGAGGACCTCAAAAAAAAGGAGTGAAACGCATAAGTCGAGAATCTGTTCAAACGGGAAGCGGTTCGCGGCTTAACCACAAGAGACGTAAGGGCTACATCTTCGACTGCTAGACAGCGTATATGTCACGCGCAATATCGATATTTGCGCAATATCGGAACTTCAACATCTCAATGACAAGTCTTATAAAACAAGCTGGTGCATTGCATAAACAGAAAGGTAGGGTAGAAAAAGTATTTACAAAGACATGTTATAGTATTGCTTAGCTCTTTGTTGGGTTACAGGCAACTGAACTCAAATTGTTTTATCACACCAGAGGGATTACTGCCACAACTTATTCACACCTACAGTGAAGTGTGGGATGTATGGGGACCTTATACTGAATGTTTTCACACCTCCAAGGTGTGGCACAGCATACTCAAACAACATTGACAAATATATCTAATGCTATATGTGTAGAATAGCTAGGAATTCTGAAACTGCCCAATGTAATTAGGGAACAATTCCAGAATTGCCCTGTGTGGTTCCGGAATTGTACCTGGGTAATTCCGGAATTGGGCTGGTTCCTATTCTGCGCCTGACATATATATATGAAAGGGTTACAGGGTCCCTCTCTCAGTCCACCATCAGTCAACGCAACGAGGGGTCACAATGGCTTACGTGCACGAAAACAGCAAGGAGTGTGCAAACATCGAGCTCGATCTGCACAGAATTCCACCCACTCAAACAGCTATCCTCAAGTCCACCTTTGTCGGAACAAGGTACAATATATTATATATTAATCTGAGTAATAGAATCAATATATTATATATTAATATAATTATTCTGAGTATATAATTACTATGAGTATATACATGTGAACAAATTGAGAAGTCAGTGGGTTTGGTGTCAAGTATCAGATATTACCAGGCCAAAAACACACCAACCACAATGTAATGAAATTACATTAAAGACGAATAATATTTCACAGGAAGATAATCAATTAACAACAAATCCTTCCTAGTATTATGCAAGTAATTATAAACAGCACTAGATTTCCAGTTACCCACAGTCATAATGGAAGTAACTGGGACACCTAATGACTTCAACAAGGAAGCACCCCCATGTCTTAGCGAATGGGTGCTAATCCTGTCTACCGGTAAACCAATATCCTTAGATAAACCTTTAAGTCTAGAGTTGAAGGCATTATATTCCAAATGTAATAATTTAGAATTCTTGTGTGACCTTTTTGTGGCCTTTACCAAAAGAGACTTTACACACAAAGGGGAACCAGGAATGTGATGCAAGTAAATTTTGAATGGTTTCTTGCCAAATTGGTCAGTCTTAGAAGACCAAATCGTCACTGACACATGATTTGAAGACACAGATATGTCCCCACATGTCAACAAATGTCTTGAACTCGTCACATGACATTTTCGCAGAAGGCCCCTGAAGCACAGCAACACTGCAAGCCAGAATGACCTATCATCAGGATTATGCAGATTTATTAATTTAAAAATAGCCAACAACTCAATGACTGAAAGGGGATATCTGGAAAGGTTATTTAAAGACATAAAAGTCCTATCAATACCATTTAATAATTGTTTTACCATAAAACACATAGAGAAATCCTGATAACCTAAGAATTTACATTGGTACCAAACAGCAGACAAATAATTCCTTACAGACACAGGTTTAACCCTGGACGATAAGTATGTAGCATATAGCCTAGCTTGCCTTGAAGAGCACGGACACTCTATAAAATTACATAGGGTACAGAATTTCTTATACCTTCTCAATTGAGCTGCTCTCGTCAACTTAGTTGAATCAGATATAAGCTAGCCTCCAAAAGGGTCTGCTGCTGGTCCATCAATGTGGTTAAAAGGTTTCCTGCAAATACACACAGCACATGTTATTCAACGCCAAAGTATTATTACACAAGGACATATAACCTTTATAAGGTAGTCTGGATAATTGATCAGCTAATATATTATCCTCAGATTTAATATAAGTAGCGAAAATGTCTATATTATATATGAAACATAGCCAGAATATTTCTCTGAGCCATTCCATACTGAGATGATTTTTGCTTCTACCAGAATTAAGGTTAGCTAAGACCTGCATGTTGTCGGTAATGAAATGAATTCTAGAGTTTGCATACTTTTCGGCCCAGCGCTTCAAACCAAGCACTACCGGCCACAACTCATACACATTTATATTGCCTTCATGAACGTCAAGTCTGTCTAACAAGGGTGGAAGAACTCTATGATTGCAATCAGTAGCAGGAAAAAATTCTTTTTCCCACACACCATATATGAAATCTGTACCCGACCAGGCTCCAAAGCCCTTGGTTGAAGCATCAGAGACAATTGGACATTCTGTCATATCTTTCGGAATTAAAGAATTACAATTAAAATACCTGCAGAAGCGTTTCCACCACTGTAGGTCTTTCCTAGTTTCTTCACATAAATAGATGGAACCTTTATCTTTTGCTCTGGCACACAAGTCAAAGAGGCGCCTACTAAAAGTTCTTCCACCCCTGACCACCGACGAGCAGAAACTCATTAACCCACCAATGTTTTGCAATTGCTTCTTGGTAGCATGAGACTGACCAATACACTCTTCTAAGGCTCTATTAAGCTTAAACAGCTTTTCCTCCGGCAGGGTTAGTTCCATATTAACAGAATCTATTGTAATCCCTAAAAAGGTGGTAGTAGTACATGGAGAAGTGACTTTATTAAAAGCAACATTAAACCCCAAAAATTCCATTACCTCTATCAAAAGGTCTCGCTGACAATATCCTCTCGTCGCAATTTCTTAATAATTGCCACCAGAGTAGCTTGTAATGTGAGTTATTATTTTCGCCAAACCACAAATAAAGGTAAGTGTAAACATTTCTTGCACCAGGAATATAAGATGGCCAAGAAATTGATATTATATATTTTCTAGTCATAAGCTATTTTTGTACTAATACTTATGTACATGAGCAGCATTGAAATACATTTAAAGGTTAAAGGTTGCTGCCATAAATGGGATGTATAATCCTAAAAGCAGCCTGCCTGACTTTTCACTACATTGAAAAGGACAAGACAGTTGTAATTGTTATTATGAAAAGTGAAAATAAAGACTATTTAAACTCAAACTCAAACTCAATGAAAAAAAGACCTTGAAGTAATATAAAAATCTATTCCCAGTTCATTTGCGTTTTTTATACTTGGGAGGGGGGTGACATTTGGTACTGTATCATCCTTGTTTACTCCTGCATTGAAGTCTTGGTTTTGTATTTAAAACATGCATAGTACTGTATCATTCATATTCAACTTATTTGTATAAATATTCATGATAAATATTTACTTTTATCTTGCTGAGACAACCTAGTCACAACCCTCTTCAAGTCAACACCCTTCTCTTCATTTCAACAAGGCCCAAAGCTGACACAACCCCTTCCAAAATAGTAAATCCAGTGTCTTCTCAAACGAGTGAGGCCTAGCAAACAGATGTAATCTGTTTGCGCCCTCACTTGTAATAATAACAATAATGATAGCTCACCGTTGCTAACATACATACAGGATAGTGTTTTCTCTAGTTAGACCGACATGAAGACCGAGGTCTAAGGGTACTTGCATGTAGAAGGCTCCCATGTTATGAGATGGTAATTCCATACCCTCTACATGGATCATTTTGTATGTGAAGGTGCATACTCCATTTTCTTGTTCCACGGGTGAGGATGGTGTGTCTTGGACAGCAGCAGCATCAGTAGCAGTAGCATCAGTATTCGTAGCAACAGCAGCAGCAGCAGCAGCCAGCAGCAGTAGCAACATTTCCAGCAAGATTAGCTGTAGTCAAAGCTTGTGAAGCAGAAGCGGCGGCAGCAGCAGTCACTTCAGGCCTATCTTCTATAGCAGCGGCTTCTACAGCAGACTGTCGCACTGACTGTGCTTGTATCATCATGTTGGTTGTTGTAGTGGTGGTGGTGGTGGGGGTGGTGGTTGTGGTGGTGAGGGCGGTCGTCGTCGTGGTAGTAGTAGATGAGTGTGAATGAAACCGGTGTTCACTCTCGCTCTTATATAGTGTTTCCTGAGATAAGCCTCTTTACAGCCGTCTCAACTCGAAAGGGTTGAAAGGGAGCTAATCCTGTTGTCAGCAGGGTCAGCGCTCAGGGGGTGTATGACATATTTCACTTACCTGCCTTACACTGCAGGATGACCTCAGAGAATTCAGCTGCCACAAGTGAAAAAAAAGGGGTCTTAAAAAAACGTTGAAAAAAAGGCTCACTATAAACTATTGAAAAGGAGCGATTTATTGGTACTTTTAAGGTGGAATTACTGAAAAAGACTCTCAAATGACAACTTAACCCTTATCTTACTACCTGGGGTCCAACCGTACCCCAGGCATGTACTTTCTTGTAAAAAAAACATAGAAGTAGTGTTCTGAACTTCACCAAAATTTATGTAATTGTCACAAATATAGTTTTATTCAAAATGCCTGAATATCATGTGCAGATCCCCAGGAATTAATTTGCTCAGAACAATAATCCTCTGGGTCCACTTGGACCCCAGTCAAATCCATTATAAAAGAATATATACTTTGGCTCTAATAGAACATGGACAAAGGGTCCCCTGCTTTGCATTTTATTTTGATTACACCACAAACCTAATTGTAGACAACCATTTAGTGTCATTTATGTCACAATAGGTGATATGTGATGATGTCAGATCTCCATGCATTATATTGACATCCTCAGACAAATGTTGATACTTGCACCATTCTATTTACTTTTGTTGGGCCCCTGAAGGTGTCAATATGTAGGGAAAACACTTGGGATTAGGTTAGAAGAACATTCTGCACAGAACAAAAAAGGCTAGATGAGATCCTATACATCTGTCTTCTATGATCTACTGAAAATGTATGAAATCTGATTAAAATATGTATCCCTCACATAGTAAAGACTTTTATTCAAGTACAAGTTGTCAAGTTTGAACTTCTGGAGGCCAAATACAGCATCACAGCCATTTAAGTGGTTTCTCTGCTGCAGGAATAAGGTCTAACACAGTGCTGGGATCTGTCTAGACCCCACCCGAAATGACACATTTTGTCGTTTTATGGAAAAAAAGACCCAGGCTTTTTCCATAAATTTGGTAGGCATGTCGATATAAAGGGTATCTACCATATTAACCAAAAATAACACATTTAGTCAATATACTTTTAGATTGACAACTATTTATCATTTTTTCATTTTTTTTCTCCTAGGAATTAAGTTTTACACAGACATATCAAACCTGATGATAATAACATAATTACTACTTGTGAAGATGCCTAATGTCCTAGAGAATGAACATACAAAAGATGAAGTTTGTATCTTTACCCATCATTGTGTAGGAACCTTTTTTAGTCTGGGGTCCAGTTGGACCCCAGGTAGTATTAAACAGGATTTTTTTAACGTAGTATGATAAGGGTTAATTTACTAGTTTTCCATTTCTCAACATTAAACACAGATCTTTTATATTTCTTGCAGATTAGGGTAGGTTTATGTTTACATTTTGTGTTTATTTGAACATTTGTTTATAGGTAGAAACAACCCATTGTTTCGGGCATTGATATGAGATGTTTTTATACCCAACCAGCACCGCCAGGACACCGTGTGGTAGCTGCATGAACTAACAGACTGTGGGTAGGTACTGCCACTGCACCCCCACCTAGTGGAGATTTGAGGTATCACTCAGCTGGTTGCTAGGTTACCATGTTACTCGCTTGCTTGGCTTCACTAACAGCTATCGGCTGTGCTTGTGCTTAGACATTGCTTATCTGCTTATGTGTGTGTTTTTTTTTCCTCTTGTTTTTTTTTTCTTATTTAATAAATAGGCCATTTATTTATACTGGCCCAAGTCCACTCATCGCCTTGTCCATTATTAATAGCCAGAATCCTTCGACAGTTTCAATAAGGACATTTTCTATTGTGGTCTCTATTGATTAGGCTGTTTTATTTTGCTCAATTTGCGGTTATAAGGCTGCTATTTTGTTAAATTTTTCCTTTGTGATAAGTGTCTAAAATTTGAGGTGATCGATGTTCACACCTGGTTACTATAGCAAACATAGGGAGTGCCCCCCTCCTCCATCAGGGCTTCACTTATAATAAAGAAAAGAGAGCTTACATGCATGGCACCCTACCGTTACAATGACGCACGACACCCCATTTTTTCATTGGCTTTAATTACCTCTGTAGATAAGCCATTATGCGGGGTGGTGACCCTGGGGTGAAAAGGATCCAGCTTCAAATGAAATTAGCTCTCTTCTCAGGTGTATAAAAGACCGATCTGTTCTCTTGGAAAAGTAGATCACAGCTTAGCTCTCTTCTTGGACACAACAAGTAACACCATCATCACCACCTCGACTGTCAGCAACGGACGGGACCCTCACCACTGCCGGCACAACCACTCTCACACTAACGGTCACAACCACCATCACAGCCGGCACCACCACCACTACCATGACTATCACCACCAATTAAATCGATTTTACACTTCTTTTTCCTTTATGAGCGCTTTATTTTATTTCACTCGCTAGGAAATTTCTTTCTTTTTTTCTCTTTAAAACATGTCTTTTTGTTTTCTTTCTGCTGAAACTAGACTAAATTTCCGAGCTATAATGTGGAAAAGTCCATCTGTCTATTTGTCTGAAACTATAAAACATCACATATTTCAAAATCACGCCTCTTTTGAGGCAGAGAGCACTTTTCTCATTAAAAAAATGAAAGTGAAAGTAGGAAAGCGTGGCCTAAAGCTATCTTCAAAGATAAGTGTTTACTCTATTACTATGTGATGACTACTCTCAGTGCACCCATTCGTTGGGCGTTTCATGAAACAAAAGAGTTTTCAAACTCGGTCAGAATAAGTGCCATGAAAAAATTTGAAGGCGATGTTTGTTATCTGCTGGTAACTTTGCCTCCCACTCGTTGGGTGTGTGTGATTGCCGATCTCGACTCCTTTTCTAAATGTTTCAATGTTGTCACCTGTTATCAAATCTATTATCACGTAAATGAACTAAAAAAAAGGAGACATTTTTCTTTGACGATTATCATCCAATTTGCTTATTTTGACCTTGTACATCTTTCCCTGATAAATTTTCTGATCTAGTGATGTCAAAACACCGTTGTTTATTTTACAGAGGTCATTGAAGAAATAGGTTTAATTTATAATAAAGGGAAAAAAGGGAAAAGCGGTAGACTTTACTCAAATTGAATTAAAAGAAGTTTCTCAATGATAAATCATTTGTAATTATAGCTAATTCTAATTTCATGGCTGATACAGTTTGAAACAGAGTGAAAAAAATAAATTTTAAATAAGAAAAAAGATATAAAAAGTATCTTAAATTGTCAGGGGGCTGTGACATGTAAGGACAACAACCTCATTACACCTCTCTTCCCAGAAGCATTCATCACTTAGCGTAACACGGAGAAACACTACTACCACGCTACTGCTACTGCTACTGCTGTGTCTCTGTTACCTGTTGCTGCTGCTGCTACTCTGCTGCTACTACTCTGCTGCTGCTGCTACGGCTACATCTGCTACTGCTGCTGCTACTGTTACTGTGGCTGTTACGTTGAAATGTGGCGTGAAAAAACGAAACCTTTTACAGAAATAGATTTCGATCCTTGACCATTCAGTTGTATCATCAGTGGACCGTCAGGCTGTGAAAAATTGTGTTTGGTGGATCTCTTCATTAGTGACATTAGCAACTTTGTCACACCACCTGTGGAACAAGTTTTTTACCATTACAGTGAGTGGCAACCGCTCTTTGAAAAAATGCAAAAAGACTACGGAGTGGAATTCAGAGAAGGACACCCCGAGAAAGAAGATATAGAGAGGGATGAAGAAGCAAAAGAATCTTCCCCTCTCCCACCTCATACTCTTTTCATATTGGACAATTTAATAAGTAGCTTGAATCAGCAAGTGGTAGCAGACATATTCACCAAGTATTTGCATCACTGGAACATGAGTGTGATATACATCACTCAAAACCTCTTTCTGAAATCACCTCAATTCCGGACTATGAGTTTGATCGCTCACTACATACTCGTTTTCAAGAACCCTTGTGACATGGGACAGATAGCGGCTCTGTCTCGTCAGGTGTTTCCGTCCCACTCGACCACCTTGTCTATTATATTTACCCATGAGCTCTTGAAAGCCGCCTCACTCATACCTTCTGCTGGACTTCTAGCAGACAACACCGGACGACCTAAGGATACGGTCCTCTCTCCGTCTATATACGACCAGATCGTCTTTGTTCATGTGTACATATTGTGAGCTCTGGATGTGACGATTTGATCACGACACTGATCGACTTCTGCCAGAATTTACTGGTGGGAAACATTTCACTCTCCGAGGCTCAACTGGAAAGTCTCAGAGAATGTGCTGACGTGTTAAGGACGGTGGCCAAGAAAAGTACTTCCATCAAAAAGAAATGAGCCAGGTTGGTTCAGGAGGGTGATTTTATTCTTCCGGCTCTCATAGGTCTGGCCTTGCCTCTTATTAAACGCATCCTTGGTGTCTAGAGCTCCTCCTTCGCCGCGTCGCCACCACTGCTACGTCGATGACAGACCGGGAAGAAGAGCAACACTATAAGCGTTTGGCTCTCGTCGACCCTAGACTTCTCTCTAAGTTTCGAGGACCTACGGATGTGGCACCTGCTTTGGTTGGTGGCCTTCTTCTCACAAGTAGGGCTCTTGCTTCTACTAATTATTCTCCTCATGTTCAACATGAACAGCGCTCCGCATTCTCCACCGACACCGAAGCACCAACTGCTACCGTCACCAGTACCGGGGACCATCCTTTATTACGGACAGCACTACCATCACCAAAACTACTACCACTACGACTACCACCACCACCACTAGCACCACCACAAAACCCAAAATGACTTATTACCGCAAAAAAGCTGAACAAGGTTTACACTCTAACGCAGTATTTACACAAAGTGCTAAAGTTTGTCTACAGAGAGTTGGACTTTGTGTTGAACGACCCTAATTTGGAATCGGGCCAGAAAATGATTAAATACAAGAAGTTGTTGAACAGGTTACAATTTCTCCTCTCAAACCCAAACAACAGCCATATACCATCATTAGTAGCTGGTGCTACATTTCCCGTCGAGACTCCGGATGAGCGAATTCTTCTGGAAGTGCTCTACAGCGCTCCAATGAGACATCAATCTCAGAGCACTAAATTGTTTGACACACTGCGACGCTCTGACTTGGTGAAATTGGACGAACAAGGCATGGTGAGCAAGATGTTGGGTGAAGAAAAACCTCCTGAGAGTGGAATAAATATAATAAAGTTATTGGACGACGCCGCCAGATTTAGGAAGACAGTGAAATGATCAGAGGGGTTCTCGGACTTTAAAAATGTATTGGCTCGGGAAGATCCCACCGGTGACATGTTCAGAAACCCTCTGTATAAAAAAGGGAATCAAAACCTGGAACAGCCCACTTCACACCAAGCACTAACTGCAGACTCGGACAAAGAGAGCAAATTGTACGACACACCCCTTGCCGTTATTTCAGACTTCACTCCTCGGTGTTTTATAGACCACCGCTGTCACCTGACCACCTAAAAAGCAGAGACATTTAGCTTTTCACGGGTCTACATGGAGTAATGTACTGAAGGAGGATTTCTTCATTATCTCTCTTCTACGGGAAGGCATATCTTGGGAACAGACGTCAAGAGTATTAAACAACCAACCTCTGTTAGAGGCACAACTAAAAGTGGACTGGGTGAAGCCGGAGCAAGACTTGGCTAATGCAGAAACAGTAAGACGAAGTAGTCAAAGAGCGTTACAGGCACTTGGAAAAGGTGGACTGGACCAAGGTGAACGGAGACATGGGTAACACAGAGACAGAAGACGGAGAAGAAGGAGGAGAAGGAGGAGGAGGAGGAGGAGAAGGAGGAGGAGGAGGAGGAAGAGGAGGAGGAGAAGGTAGTGTAAGAGCGGTTAGGTCTGTAAGTAGCAATGAGAAAAACGCAACGTCACGAGATCCTACCAAAGAGAAAAAAGAAAACCCCCCAGCGCTCAGCGCCGCCGATAAAACAGACATGAAAATAACAAATTATCGAAACAGGTGGTTAAAAAAATGGAGATGACGTGAACGTATCTCTTCTACGCTGCGTCGCAGTCAACAGAAGCGGAAAAAACAAGGGTTCAATACAAGCAGTTTTCCCCATTTGGATTATTTCCCTTTGAAGTCGCAACAGTTTGACGACATGGGTATCTACTTAAGAGACAGAACCAGTCGACCCATACCATTTAAAAGAGGAGAGGTGACGGTGACACTTTATCTCAGACCGGTAGAACGATATGAAAGGAACCTCTCGCCCAAGAAAACGCAGAGACATGATAAAAACACATCCACCTTACTTCACGCTGAGAAGTACAACCAACGAAGGTTACAGTTCTTACTAAAACGCTCAATTTGGCCACTGTGTTGACAGCCGCCGCGCTTTCCAGAACGGTCACGGATTTGGTGGTGCTCTGTTAGGGCTGATGCGCTCGGCCACACCTTCTTTGAAAACCGTTGGGAAAACCCTGTTGTGCGCTGGCGTGGGCGTGGCCAAGGATGTAATAGCCAGCGATCTTTCAACAGCAGGGATCGCCAGCATGAAGAACTTGGCAGGTCGATTAATAGGTACGGAGAAAACTCCAAAGAGAGGACCTCAAAAAAAAGGAGTGAAACGCATAAGTCGAGAATCTGTTCAAACGGGAAGTGGTTCGCGGCTTAACCACAAGAGACGTAAGGGCTACATCTTCGACTGCTAGACAGCGTATATGTCACGCGCAATATCGATATTTGCGCAATATCGGAACTTCAACATCTCAATGACAAGTCTTATAAAACAAGCTGGTGCATTGCATAAACAGAAAGGTAGGGTAGAAAAAGTATTTACAAAGACATGTTATAGTATTGCTTAGCTCTTTGTTGGGTTACAGGCAACTGAACTCAAATTGTTTTATCACACCAGAGGGATTACTGCCACAACTTATTCACACCTACAGTGAAGTGTGGGATGTATGGGGACCTTATACTGAATGTTTTCACACCTCCAAGGTGTGGCACAGCATACTCAAACAACATTGACAAATATATCTAATGCTATATGTGTAGAATAGCTAGGAATTCTGAAACTGCCCAATGTAATTAGGGAACAATTCCCGAATTGCCCTGTGTGGTTCCGGAATTGTACCTGGGTAATTCCGGAATTGGGCTGGTTCCTATTCTGCGCCTGACATATATATATGAAAGGGTTACAGGGTCCCTCTCTCAGTCCACCATCAGTCAACGCAACGAGGGGTCACAAAGGCTTACGTGCACGAAAACAGCAAGGAGTGTGCAAACATCGAGCTCGATCTGCACAGAATTCCACCCACTCAAACAGCTATCCTCAAGTCCACCTTTGTCGGCCTAGGAACCAAAAATTCTTTGAGCGATGGAAGTAACATCAACTTCAACGTCGGCAAGTCGCAACAGTATAGGGACCTGAACGAAAACTACCTACATCTGGAATGTAAGGTAGTCAAAGACAACTGCAACGCTCTTGGATGGACAACAACGTGGCTCCCATGAACAACTTGGCTCACGCTCTGTTCAAGGACGTTCAAGTTTCCATAGGAGGTTTCAAAGTATCCAGTAACACAGAAACTTACCCCTACAGAGCTTACCTGGAAGGTTTGCTCAAGTACGACGAGGGTGTGAAATGAGGGCATCAGTCGAGCTTGGGAAGCTGGGTCTTCCCTAGCGGATTTGTTCATGGCGATTGATCAACATGACAAAAAGAAAATTCTATTGGCTGGGATGATACCCGCTAATAGGGGACAGCGCGTCTCTGGAATTGAACATTCCTTAGATGAAAACGATTCTTCCGCGGAAGAATCTGAAGGGGAGGAGAGAGTAGACGCCCTGAAATTCAAAGGACGTCAGAAATCTAGCTCTACCCCAGCTTCCGGGAAGCCTCCTAGTAACAAAAGTTATTCGGAAACCCCCCGGAAACCCGACATTCGGGAACCTCAGACTGATTCGAGTCAGAAAACCCAGACCCCGGAGAAGACCACTCCGGATAAAACAAATGCGTCAGGAAACTCATTAAATACCTTAATGGAGTCCATGATTAAACGCATGAACGAGGTGTTTGAAAATCAAACCAGGCGCCACCCTAGGGTCGATCGTAACACTGTCCAGTGTTACAGGTGTCAAGTAAAGGGGCACTTTGCATCTGAATGCAAAGCTGAGAAACCTGTTCTGAGAAGTGAGGTTTCGGGAAATTAGAGGGGGTTACCGAGGATGGCAGAACGGTAACCCCTGAGGAAATAAGCCAGATTATCACCGACGTTGTCGGTGAAGATTCATTAGCAGTGAATGCATCCAGCAAGAAGGGAGATGGGACCGTACATCCCGGAAACCATGAGGCTGGGGAGGCTGGTGCAACAGGCGCCCAGGGGTGCGCGTATGGGAAACCTAGTGCCAGTTTAGAGGAGTCAATAACCAAAGAGTTGGTTAAGGTTGGAGGAACCAGGCTTCCCCCGGGTCATCCTTGTCTGGAACACCTGAAAGGATGTGGATTCGACCTGGACACTGATAGTGACCTTCACCGGTTTACTAGGAACCCCTCAGTCACTGATGGGAAGAGGTGGTACGTTTCCTGTTCTGTACAAGGAACGACTGGGGAGTTTCTTAAGGATACTGGAGCTAACCACTCCATGATCTCTAGGAGATTCATCAGCTTATTGCCGAATATGTGTGAGAACCTCACAATGAGGGTAAACGCATGTACGGCCGATGGTACCAGAATGAGAACATTTGGACAGACTTTTCTGATAATCTCTGTGGCCGGGAAAAAATTAGTTTCGGCCCCGACCATAGCTGAGATTGAAGATGATGGTATTCTTGGTTTGGATTTTGCTGCCCTTTTCGGTGCGACTTTGAATCCGAAAAGTGGGAAGTTAAAAATTGAATAGCCGTATGATATGACCATACTCTATAAGCTGAGAGTGATAAGTAGTGTTGCTAGTGTGGCACAGACTGTGCAGATTCCCCCGGGAATGACCTGTGACGTGTTAGTCAGTTCAGGGAGGCTAATCCAGAAAGGGTTAGCGGTAATCGAGCCGGATATGGCTGTTTTATCCCGGAAGGGATTGGAATCTGCGGATACCTTAGTAGGGAATTCCAGATGGACAGTGACACCCATTTCCAATCCCGGAAACTCCACAGTATATCTTGAAAAAGGCACTGAAGTTGGGAAAGTGATACTTGCGGAGGCAGTCACCGGTAGCCACCAAGACCTGAGGTTAGAAGAAGGAGGGGAGGAAGAATTGCATGAGGAGTTAACCAAGTTGTTAACGGGATCATCCATAATGGATGAGAATGATCAGGAAGCCCTAAGGGCTAGGTTGAAGAGATGCAGGCAAGCTTTTGCAGCCCCAGGGGAACCCCTGGGGAGAACTAATAAGGTATTGCATGAAATTAAAACCGGGGATAACCCCGCTTTTAAGATTCCTTATAGGAGGCTACCCCTCAAAAAGAAGATTGTAGCTGAGGAAGAGATAGCGAAAATGCTGAAGGATAATGTTAATGTTCCCAGCATGAGCCCTTGGTCCTCCCCTGTGTGTGTGGTAACCAAGAAGGATGGTAGCATACGGTTCTGTATTGATTACCAGAAACTGAATGGGTTGACTTAGAAAAACTCCTATCCTCTTCCTAGGATAGATGAGACGATTGACTCCCCGGGAGGAAATGAGTGGTTTTGTACTGATTGGACGTTGGCTAGCACACCTTTCTGAGTTCGGTTTTGAGCAAAGTCAGATCCAGCATAGAGCTGGGGTAAAGCATATAAATGCTGATGCACTTTCTCGACGTCCTATCAGGAAGTGTGAAAACACCAACTGTGATGACTGTGGTCAGCATCAGGCTGTCATAGCCGGAGCAAGGATTCCCTTTGAGATCAAGGGAACTGGGGTTCTGGAGTGGTCCATGGGAACCATCCGGAAGTTCCAGGAAAAGGATCCTAACCTTAGCCGGTTGTTGGTATTGTTACCTAGGAAGATACGGCCCCCGCAGGCTGAGATTTCCCTGGAAAACCGGGAAATGAGAAGGCTAATAGCTCAATGGGCAGAGTTAGAGGTCCAGAGCGGAATCGTCTACCGGTGGAAGATTAATTCATCAGGTAGGAGAGTCTGGCAAGTGGTAATACCCTCGGGAATGAGGAGGGATGTTATGTATTATTGCCATGGACACCTGACCAGTGGACATTTCGGAAAGAAGCGTTCCCTGGAACGTCTGAAAAGGAGATATTACTGGCAAGGGATGAGTAGTGATCTATTAAGATGGATTGCTACTTGCCCGGATTGTTGTAAAAACAAACCTGGGCCTGGGATGGGTAAAATGCCCTTGTCCCGGGAGTTGTTTGGAGTAAGATTTGCGCGAGTCGCAATAGATATTATCAGTGGGTTTAAAACTACCCCTGAGGGTAATACTTGTATGATGGTTGTCACCGATTATTATACTAAGTATACGAGAGTGTTTCCATTAGCGGATCACAAGACAGCAACCTGTGCAAGAGCTTTTGTTAAAGGTTGGGTATTGCATCTTGGGGTTTCCCTAATGATGCATAGTGACCAAGGTCGGGAATTTGAATCTGATCTCTGGCAGGAAATGTGTCACCGATTGGCGATTTGTAAAACGAGAACAAATCCCTACAGGCCACAAAGTGATGGCATGGTTGAGAGATTCAATCGTACATTGATTCAGGTGTTAAAATCCCTGGTAAATGATAAAATGGACGACTGGGATGAGCAGTGTGATTATGTATGTCATGCATATAATAGCACTGTCCATTCTAGTACCTCCTGTTCCCCGAATCTGTTAGTTTTCGGGGAGGATTTAATAATGCCTGGTATTTGGGGTGGTAGAAATGAACCTGGAAACCCCCTGCCATGTGATGTTTGTGGAGTCATTAAGAGATCAATTCAAATATGCTTATGAATTGGTAAGACCTGAATTACAGAAGAATGCCACCTGGCAGAAAACCGGCTATGATCTAGGCCTCAGGCCGCGACGGTTCAAAGTTGGTGATCAGGTAGTGAGATTACATGATCCGTTATTGACTCTGAAACTTGCTAGTAATTGGGATGGGCCCTTTGTGGTTACCCGCATTGTGAGTGACAGTACTGTAGTGATATGTTCATTACAGGGAAAGATGTACAAATCTAATGTAGCTCGACTAAGAGAATGGAAGGGGAGAGATTTGTCCCTGGACTCATATGAGTTGGAAGTTGATGCTTTGATAGAGGAAAGTGAACAGTGGAAATTAGTGAAGGAGCCTCCCCGGAAACGCGGAAGGCCGCGGAAGGAGGTTTCCCGGAAACTAATGGTGCGTAAGCCCGCCACCCCAAAAAGATCGGGGAAGAAGGCAGATAATAAAGTCTCGCTGGCTGAAGGGAAAAGGACCCAGAAGAGTGTGGTTAAGGCTAAATCCACTCTGGAAAAGGCGTGTCCTAGAACCAGGTCTAATGTTATGCCTAAAAACATAAGACGCAGTCCCCGGTTTCTAGCTAGGGACGGTATAACCTAAGCCGGTACACAACGAGTGTGGTGTCCTGTAATCTTGTTAAATATCTTTATGTTGTAATCAGTTATGTGTAAAAGTAAGTACGGTCGGAATGATCGTGATAGTCCCCCTGTCAAGGATCACATGGGTGATGGACGGATAATCCGGTGAATGTGCTTTATTATGCCATTCATATATATTTCATTGATACTCTTGACGAGTTGACAGAGCGTAAGGATGAAAAACATGGAATGAGGGTACCTGTTTACAATTAAAACGCGCGGGTGACCTGATTCCAAGGAACTGGGTCACGGGACGCGCGGGGTTGCGCATGCGCGGTGGCGTACCTTATATAAACACGCGGCTCGGCGGGAATCGCCAGTTGGGGTTGAGAGGAGGTCCAGAGCAGACGCGAGGGCTCGGACACCACAACATATACTGAAGGGGAGGTTGATCCCCTATAATTATCCATCAGAACCCATCAGAACTCCACGGGAGGGCGACTCCGCTAGCGGAGGGAATGTGGTTGATACTCAACCTGACCTCGAGGACCAGGAATCTCCTGGGCCAAGGGGAGATCATGGACGTAGACCTTGATTCTCAGCCATCGTTGCGTCCAGCGAATGTAGCCGCCAATTATTTGGAAGGCTTAGATATAGAGGCCATCAGTCCAGCTGACGGGCAGGCGGAAACCAGCGAAGCTGAGTATCAGGAAGCAGGTACTGTGTACCATGGAGAGCCGCCGGTGGATGTTGAAAAACCCCGCCCGGCCGTGCCCGAGTTAGCAGGATTCATGTCCAACTACAATGGACGTGAAGTGGACCTGCAAGAGGACGTGTTATGTCTAACGGCGGAGGGAGCACCCCGCCGGATTGACCCGCTTATAAGGCAGGCGATACTGCTCTTCCTGTTAGTGGAGGAGCAGCATGAGTTGCCCCCGGACTGGTTTGTGTACTGGGAGGCACTACAAAAAGGATTACTCGTATGCTACTGCTTACGAAGAGCTGTATTCGATCTGCATATACCAGATATGCAGCGGCTAATGCCGGCACTCCCGATTCTATCCCTGGATCCGAATTGTGGAGTTGCCGGGATGTTGTTGACTGGTGTCAACAGGTACCAGGCCCTATCGGGAAGCTCCGTGAGCCGAAAACCCGGAAGGAGTACGAAATTGCTGCTGCCACCGCCCAGCAAGTAGTTTCATATACTCTGGATGTAACCACCATAGAGGATTACATGGATACCAACGCCGTCACACGGGATATAGCTATATCCTGTCTGATAGACGAGGTGGTTTGTACAGTACGAACCAGATCTTCCAGCGCGGAAGAGAGGGCGCGTATAAAAGCGCTGAAAGCCACACCTAGGGGGCACGGCGGTAAAGGTGAGAGGGGAGCCTCGAACCGGTCAAGCTCGGCTGACAGTAATCAGTCAGATGAGTTTGTCCAGGAGAGAGGGCGACAGTCTCGCCGTAACGAGAAGGCAAGACTCGCTAACTTGCCCGATTCTGTATTTGCAAGAGGGGCACCAGAATTACCTTCCGGGGGACAGCCCGTTGTCACACGGGCTGTAGATACAACGGATGAGGCTATGGATACCAACGAAGCCAATACTCCTGCAGCACCTCCCACGGGTGTCACAGCTCCCGTGCCGGCCCTCGTGGCAGATGTAACCGCCGCAGCTGGGGCAGCTGCCGCTGCGCTGGTTATTAACCCAGCGCATATCAGCCCTCTCCGCAGTCCGGCCCATTCGGACGAGGAAGAGGGAGAGGTTCCGGCTAATGCCGATGAACCCGGAAACGACCTGGAAGATCCCATCCCGCCAAATGACGTGATGCGGAGAATCTGGCAGAACGCGAACAACAAGTTCCGCGTGTTTATTCCCAACTCGTGGGAGCAATGTCCAATTGGTCCAACCAACTTTGGATGTCCGCTCGCGACCAACTGTAATGGTCAGAGCGATGATGAGGATTAGATCCGGAATACACCCAGAGACCTTCCTCCGTCTGCTTTCTATCAGCAGTGGCTTGATCTGCTAAGGATCTTGCTGGAAACCTACTACAGTAGGGAGCAGAAAGAAAAGCTTCTTTTTGCAAGTACCCGTTGGTATAATCAGCGGGAAAGGAATTGGTGCCCGTTTGCACTCTGTGTAAACACTATAGGCACTGAAAGAACCATCTTTGTAACAAAGCCACGGTTCTTGAGACACCTCTGTGAGAATCACATGCACCACTGCGTGGTGTACCACTGTGATATCACAGTAGGTAGAGAGTCACAGCTGTGTAACGGGTGTCTAGAACCCCGTAGAGGTGAGCTTATGCGCCACATGAAGGATTGCCATAACATGGGAATCAGTGTAGCCCGCAATCGTGTGAATGTGCTACATGATGCTGTCTGCGACCAGTACAAATCACTTACAGACGAGCAGAAAGCTAAGATCCGGCCGGCAACTCCCTACTTCTGTGATGTCGCAGATGGGAAGTTTAAAGCTCGGATAGCTAGAGTGGACGGACGTAACAAGTTTGCAATGAACGAAGAGGAGTACACGGTGTTATGCACCACCCGTACTTCCCGGAGAGGCGGCCGTAGTTTCCGCCAGCCGGAAGCTCGGGGTGGTGCCCGAGGAAAGAGCCGGTCTGGCGGAGACCGCTCTAGATCTCCTGCGGTCTCTCCCGGACCGAAAAGGAGACATGCTGTTCCACATTGGAGGAACTAGATAATTCCTATTATGGGAATTATCAGGCCCCGGAAGGTCGCGAATATTATCGCGAGTATCCAGACCCACTGTATGTAGACCGGAAGGATCGGAAACGTGATTCCGGTGGACATACAGCAGCTTCCAGCAGTATGGAGTACCGTACTAGACGTCTGAGCAGTTCAGACAGCGCCAACAGTCAACCTGACTATGGCGGTGCCCGGCCTAAAGAAAGCCCGGCCACGAGATCAAAGGCTTCACTGCCTTTGACGTACCATTTGGGGGCAACCACAAAACCCTCATCCAGGGATGTCCGGTCTCCTTCCACCCCAACCCGGGGGATGGAGAATCTGACCGTTAAAACTGAGGCCAAATCTTTGATCTCAGTGGTAGTTCCTTGGGGTATCACCATCCCGAAGCCTGCAGCGGCTTCCAAAACGCCACAAGTGGATGTCAAACCCATGGTTCCTACCACACAGGATCTGGTTGTCATCCAGCCAGTTGCGGGTACTTCCCACGCAGAAACTACCGGAGGCGTAAAACTAAAATACGTTCCGATAGTGAACTACTTCTCCCGGGAAGAGAAGGCGAGCTGTGAAGTGGGACAGAAAATCGTAACTGAATTTCAGGAGTCCCAGCGACAGCTAGCGGTGGAGTATTCTACCAGAATGTTAGGCCTGTTCACGCATGGTCTAAAGATTGCCCACAGGGAAGAGAAAGCATTGATAACCGCTGGCAATGCTGATTACTTGGCTAAAAAGTCAAGGGAAGCTGCTGCGGGCCAACGGAATGCCGAGGCCGCAGCAGATTTCGTTCGCCAGGAGAACGAGAAGTTAGCTAAACGGCTACAGGAAAGAACGTAAAGTTTTACGGGGTGTTTGGCGTGACTCTCGATACATGGGATGGCACGGCTGAACACGAGCTTGCCTTAATAAGGGCAAGGGATGAACCATTAGGGTAATAACTAATAAAAGGTTCAGAGTCTATTTCTAATTTTTCTAGAAATAGAGGAATAGTTTCCCGATCGATTA
This sequence comes from Harmothoe impar, assembly GCA_947462335.1. Lineage (NCBI taxonomy): Eukaryota > Metazoa > Annelida > Polychaeta > Phyllodocida > Polynoidae > Harmothoe > Harmothoe impar. Next base: position 67,745,492 of record OX381719.1, on the reverse strand, counting down.
ATTGTTCTTTCAGTTAATCGGATGTCATAATTTTTTTATTATGACGGGTTTCCCTTCTCGAGGGAAAGAGGGGCATCTTTTTAAATGCATTTTGGAACATCGTGGGGGAACCTTCCGTGGAAGCTCTGGACTTACCTAACTACTCAACTCTCAACTCTAGGCGACCTGATGGGGAATCAGGACTCCACCAGGAAGCTACCAAACTGACGTCCCTGAAACTAACTTTTGGGATACATTACCATAATGTGTTCCTGATACTATTATGCTGTGTTATAAACTGTTCCCGTCCAAGGATTACGTATCAAACAGACAATGCTCGTGGTTCCAGTTATACTTACTTATATCATGAACATTCCTGGAGCTAGGATTACGTGTTAAACGGACAGTATTCGTGGTTTCCAGTCGGATGATACTTACTTATATCATGAACATTACTGGAGCGAGGACGGGAACCTTACCGAGCTGTGTATATATGAACTTACCTACGGGTGATATTTATCCAAGAAACAGTATTAAGAAGAGGAGAGCACATCACTCATTTGTCTATTAGAAGCGGAGAGCACCTTGTCCACAACTAGATCACCAGTAAGCTATATTTAATTGTGAGGGTTTCCGGGTACACTGCCAGGTTACTCATTAAAACATATTTAAAAATGAATAAGTCATAGTACTGTGATACATATCACCTCAGGTGTTCCAATATGGTGTTCTCATACTTACCATATGAATCGGGTTTTATATTATGCTATATATGAAGATTGTATGATCTGATAAGCTAGGAAACGTGGCTACCCGTAATGTTTGTATGAAGTCGTTAATACTATGTGTAGATACTAAGTATACCATAAGGTATTGTCGTGTGTGTTGACTCTGTTGTATGTTGCGAGAGGTATTAAGATTTCCGGTTATATAATCGGATTACCCGGCTAAAACAAAGGCTGTGGTTACTATTATCCATTGTGTGAATGTATTCATTAAAACACATACCAATGTAAGACGCTGGCGGTTGTGAGTCCTTATCAGGACTGGTTTTTAATAACTTTTCTGTTGAACTTAAATATAAACACACCCCACGCGCATTTTTTAATAACCAAGTAATAACTTCATAAGGAAGTCTTATCGAAATGTGTCAAGCTGTTCGATTGTATGTATGAAACTATATTCACATCTTATAAAACATACCTAAACATGTATTATGGTTGCTAGTACAGTGTAATGCCATATTTATATTGAGTTCAATGATCTCGCTTGTGTAGTTTGTCGTGATAATATGTAACACCCCTAGTTACTGTATAGACAATAACTGTAAGACGTTTGTCTAAAAGTGTTTTCTATATGTTAGGAAAACCGTATATATTCGTTACCACCTAGTTTTGGGGGGTAGTGTAGGGGCATGATATTACATATTAGTCTCATACACGGTATTTCCGGGTAACGTCTGTTTTACTCGGCTTCTCTACCTGGAGCTAGTGCACACAGTTCCCGGGAGAGGGCGCAGGTCCTCTCCAGGTAACCTGTGTTCTGGGGACTGTCACTCAATCTTAGGGAGTACTAAGAAACTGGTCAGTCTCCAACCTGGTGATGTGGATGCGCAGAAACCCGAAGTTGAGCGATCTGAGGGTGAGTCAAAAGCTTGCAACATGGACGTAAAAGAACAAAAAAAAAACGGGTGCCACACAAAGGAAGAGCTTATGAATTAGGCTCAAATGATTTTCAAGCTGGCTGAATTAGCGGAATATATGTTGAGTAAGCTTAAAACCTGTGAAAGCAGTGACAAAGTTTTGCGGTCTTTTGCAATGTCTGTGGAAAAAAAACTGAGAAAAAACGTCCTTGTAAAAAAAATCTTTTTTGTTGAAGACATGCACTAACAATAAATCGACTTGAAAGGAATGAAAAATTTATGAAACATCTACTTGTTGTGTTATTTTCATAAAAGAAATAGTGTGTATCCTAGTTAGAACTATACTGGTCAACAAGAGGTCAATTACAGGTCTGCATTCGATAACGTAATCAAATTCTGAAAGGGTTTCATTTTTTTCACTCTTCGAGCGACTTCTCTTCTCAAGTTAATCCTTTAATAAAAAATACCAGAGGCCGGCGGCCTCTGGTATTTTCTTTTATCATTTCACTCTTATTTTTCTCTCGCCCCCTGTAGGGCCCCCCTAAGTAGGTCACCTTGCCATGGTCACTCGGTCATGTGAGGCCAAATGGAGGCCTGTGTCTCTTGTCATTTGTCTCTTGTCATTTGGACCATTCTAGTAGCTGAGTTATAGTCCCATACCGATACATACTATACTACTTATACATCTATATATTTCCAGGCATAAACATATATATATATAGCTATACATAGATATAGTTATATTATATATACTCATTTATGTATATACTCATATATATATATATACAAATATATATAAATAAAGATGAATATTAAACATCGAATAAGTACAGCAAAAATTATGGCCGGTTCAAGAAAGGCACTGCTGTCATTATATCTAGGTCTTGCGCTGGTCACCTGTGGGACTTTGTTCTGTTACAACATATTTGTAAAACCTGTCCCAATCTTTGAACTGAAACCAAGTGGATTGCAAAATCGAAGATGTCACAGTCACATACCATTGTGTTGGCTGCGTTGTATCATAACTACTGTAAATGACCTGACTCTGGCACATGATATTTTTGATATGTCACTTATTCATGAATTAAAGCCTCAAAATTATTTTGATAAAATGAATAATGAACCAGTGTCATTGAACTCCAAAGCAGGAGCTGTTCGGAAGGTCAAGGAGAATATGGTTCTAGAATGCATGATAGATAAAGCTCTAATTGAGCATCCAGGTCTGAGAACCTGTGGGTATAACCCGTTATCAAAGTACTCCTACAGCTACGTAATGTATCAGAAACATGACTGCATATTTGTTTACGTTAGTGAAACACTTTTGGGAAAGAGTGAGAATCACATAAATATCCCAAACTATATCTTTGGTCTTGTTGTATCTAACCAAACTGCTAGCCGCTGTAAAACAATTGACTTTTTTGAAAATGGAACACACTTGATCAGCTGTCCTGTTCTTGAAAAGAAGTTGATTGTCAATATCCATGCAAGTCATATTAATATTGCAACTTCTCACTACCTATGTAATACAAGCATGAACCACGCACCTTGGAGCTTAAAAAATATTTCAGTTGAGATTGAAGGGGACTTCAATGTAGCTAAAACAGCCAAGTCAGTATGTACTTCAGGTAGGGGACATGGGGCAGGTTTCTGGTTGAAGGTCAGAGCAACGTTCCACTGGGCAACAAAGCACTGTTATTACCCGTATCACTTTAATAACAGACAATTGACATGTCTCAATAGCAAGTCCATAATAATGCTTGGTGATTCTCACACAAGGATCCGTTATAATGCGTTGAAAAGGATTTATGGGTTGAAGCAGCTTCTCTTCCAGCAGTTAAACAACAGTCAGAATCTCCTTGACCACTTGCATGAAATGTATAGGGACTGCTCTAAGGGCAAATGTATTGATGTCCTTGTTTTGAACGTAGGTCACTATGATCTAGAGCAATATGATGTCATAGCTTACATTACAGGGATGAATGACATATTTAGTATTTTTAAACTGTTTACAAAACTAAACAAACCACCTCAAATCATCTGGATTGAAATAATGCCTGTTCATAATAATGGTAAGAATGGACCAATGATGACTAATCAGGTTGTTGAAGCAGTTAACGACTGGTTGAATCATCAGATAAGGCAACTTGGTATAAATATTGTCTATGCATATGAACAATCTATAGCTATGACATCTCAGCATGTAGGCGATGGAATTCATTTTGAAAACTCTGTTGGAGTAAACATAAAAACCAAAAGGGTAAATGTGGGAGGAGCTGTGCTGTCTGCTTTAGTGAATGTACTATGCCCTATGCAATAATTTGATAACATTGGTTGATTCACTACCAATCATCCCTTGTGTAGAACTGCATGTCCTTTTAAAAAGAGATTTTGGGGTTTCAGTGGAGTCCTAGGTTGTGCCTCAGCAATACTGGTGCTCCGTTTAGAGCGTCGACAATTGAGTAATTACCTAGGCTTCAAATTGAAACCAAACATATGTCAATACTTTTGAATCACCTTTAAATCTGAGCAGTTTGTATAGAAGTGTATCTCCATAAGGTTGGAGAGATGTGAAAATTCTTTTGAGCGGCAAAATCCACTTGAATCCACTTGGTAAGATGTTTGGCTTTGATATCACTACATATTGATGACCCAGTCATCTAGCTGTTCTAAACAACATATTGACTAAAGTAACTGGCATTCAAATTATTTGAAATAATAGATCTTTTTTCTGGATTAAGATTTGATATATTGTATGGATATCAGAGCAACTAGATTATTGATATTTTCGCTAAATTAGTTTGTCTGACCTATTGCCTATTCTTAGTGAAGTCATGGGGTTTAATCAGATTTTCATTTGTCTATTTATAATATCCCCAGACATGGAGGAATAGCCTAAGCACAGCTTGCTGGTGGCATACTTTGAACGGGTGTAAAAAGAAGTGTAAAATGTATCAAAGATAGACAGGGATCAAAGTATGAAGCAATAAGGAGAAGTAGGAAAATAAAAAATAAATTTAAATTTTCTTGTATTTTAGAAAGTAGAGTATATTTCTCAAAGTAGGTTATAATACTGCCATCATTTCAACCAATTCCAAATTACTGCTGATTTAAAAGGAACATATCAATATCAAGGGGTATTTTAGGTTTGTTTGCATGTGGGAAAGACACCTCCAGATGGCAGTACCTATGGTGTTCCATCTACATGCCTATGGTTTGGTTTGACCAGAGTAGAGTATCTGTCTTGTCTGTCCTACCACCGTTGGACTTTAGGTGGAGGCGTAAGCAACACCTGTATATATGGAGCCGCGCTAGACTACCTTTTGCAAAGTTCCCCTAAACCCTTTGCTACATGAACTAGCTTATGTCGAAACTTCATTGTTTGGTTGCCTTTGATGATATTGTAGTTTGTCTAGACTAGGATGACTCTCATTAAAGAACAGCAACCGTTTGATTAGGCTTTAATATATGTCAACTTTATTAAAAGGAGTGCTCAAGTATTATCTTTGCATGAACTGTCGGTAAAACAGGTACAACAGGTATCAGAATGTGATATGGATAATACGGGTAGGGTAAATAGTACTACAGCATAGCTATTTACCCAGGGAGTTTGTGCCTCAGCATAGTTATGTAATCAGTTAATGAACCCTTAATGATAATCATCATCGGTAACCTCAGTATATAACTGTAACGAAAATTCGGTACTCAATTAGGAATGAATAAGACATGTTATGAAAAGTAATAGAACCGTCTTATGTATAATCATAACAACAACATGAAATAGATGTACCAATAACATAGCAGTTACAGCTGCCCGTTACTGTATTGTTTCAATAAACCCTGGATAAACAAGCCTGTTACATGAATTTTAAACCTGCGTTCACTTCAAATGTTCCGAACCCAACATTGGTGCTATGACCAGTTAAGGCTGGAAGGAAGTAAGGTTGGATACCACAGTCGGTGGTAAATTGGCTGAACAGGCTTCAGGTGGATTGGGGAACCAATCACATTTGAAACCAGATCTGGAGGTAGTGACTGTGTTGGAAAACGCTATGGTCCAGGCCATAGTAGTTCTACTCATGAACACATTCCATGAAGGCACTGTGCTTGCCGCAAAGAATCTTTTGAGGAGAGTTGCCATTATGAAATGGATTGCATGAACATGGAATTAGAAACTCTGACACAGAGGTTGGCAGCCATGAGATAAGAAAAGACTTTTTGTGTGATATTATGTAGACTTAACCGCTTTTAATTAACATATACAAGCAGTATATAGGAGCTTATTCGCTTGTAGAAAAAATGGTAGTGAGTAGCTCAGTTGACACTTGCAGAATGGAAGTGACCTCTGACAGCCAAGCAGAAGCTTCTAAATGACAGGAATTGTCATTAGAGGTCATGACATATTTTACAAGTTTCTGATTGGCTAACACAATGTAAACGAGACCTACTGGACTTGTAAACAAAAAAGTACACCTGTTCAAGACCTCATGGCTGTAATAAATGTCAACAATGACATTGGGTAATACATTCACATGCTAATGACAAACACAAGGCAAGAAATATTTTTTCTTTCTTTATTCACATCTTATACTATCTACAGTTCTTACACACAAAGAAGTCAAAACCACTCCCAGAAATGTTACACATGATGCAGAAAGAACGGTTGGTTGTGCGACTTTTCTGACCTTTCCAAGAAACACTGCGAGTATTCCAAGTACTAATCCAACCAGTCCTCATCTTCACAATTTTCGATAGTTTCACATCGAACAATGACTGAGCTATAAAGTACTCGCGATTGTTTCTCACACCTGGAGCATTCTCACATCTGGAGCATTCTTACACCTGGAGCATTTGAGAAATCAGTTTTGAAACTGACTTCATAAGAGACATGCTGTAACACTGCTGTGAGAGACATTGCTTTCAGCTTTAGAGTAGCTTGTAGACACGTGAGACACACATTTAAGCTATATCTGTAGAGTTGATTGCACCTACAGAATGCACCTACAATAAGTGATTCACATAATACTTCATTGAACTCCACGAAGCTCTTTAAACTACCTAGAGTGTATCTAGCAGTACTTCTACTATAGTGTCTAGGGCAAGTCACAAGTTATGCATTTGATACAAGGCTATACTGAAATCGGACACAAATATAGGTAGATTCAATGTAGATTGTTCTATACACTGAGTGTATGCATACCAGTGCACATGTGCACATGTATACTAGAAAAGCAGTGCTCAACAACATCAGGTAAGGTTCCTCTACAAGAGAAAACATTGTTTACAGGTATGAATTCCCAGAAGAAATAACCTTTACATCCACACATCAAAGCTGTGTCGAAGTTACGAGGTGACACTGGTTTGATGTGAGTAGTAATGCAAGGTGGTGTATAAACATTAGTTGCACTTCACATGATGTGAAAATTGGAGCTGAATCATCAGGTTTAGAACTACAACTAACGTCTATTTATTTTAGGGTGAATACACAAGCCTAACTGACTTAGCACAGGGTACTCGTATTGCACCCCCCCTGTTAAATAACCCTCGGGCCGTATTGCAAGCCCTCGGGCCGAGCAGTCCCAAGGGCGTGCCCGACGGCCGCAGAGTGACGTCACATGACGTCTGACGTCACAAAAAAAGTAGTTCCGGCACAGCGTTTGTTCTACTTGTTTAAGAAAGACGTGACTTACTTAAGGGCCGTGTGAAGATGTGTCCTAAAGACGGAAATCCCGAGGGTGGGAGCATTAATGTTGTTACCTTTGAGTACACTCCCAAGGGTGAAAGTCCCGAGGTACTAGGCACTTTTGATATAGAAGTTCTGATTGGAGAAATGAACTTTGAAGACGATTTTCAGGACGTCACCATGGACGTCATGGCGTCTTCCCAGGTAGCCCAGCCCTCGGCATCTGAAAATGGGGTAAAAGAGTTATTACAGCCCGAGTTTACATTGAGAAGTCGTGACGACCTTGAGGATTTTGTGCTGTCCACAAGAAATGTCAATACAGTGAAGAAAACAAGCCAGGTAAGTCAAAAAAATTGTTAAAATGCCTGAGGGGCCGAGGGAAATGTTTGAAAAATTTGAGGGTGACTTGCATTTTTTTTTTTTTTTTGTGCGAGTTTGGAGAATTTAGAATATAATCAAAATAACATTCATTAAAACAGTACAAATAAGTAGCAGACCTAATAAAACAATAAAAGTCTCCCAAGCCATCGGCAGGCTCAATTTCATGCCCGAGGGCTGAATTGTCAGAAATATAAGTTGGCGAGTTGGGAGAATTTGTAACTTTGATCATATTGCAATAGATATAATTCATTGTAATTAATTTTCTGCAGGTTGTGAAGGTGTTCCAAGAATGGCTGGCAAAATACTGTCTGGAAAAGAGAAGAATAGAGGATATCGAGGCTGAGGAGCTAGACCAATTCCTTAGTAATTACGTGCTGACCAAGAAGCCAAACAAGGGTGGACAGCACCTACCTGATACCTTGACCAGCATACACAGAGCTATCCTAAGGTAAATTTTAATGTTTTAGACTCTGGCTTGAATGAGAGTAAGGAAATTTTACATTTTTGATATGAAGTGGGCGGGGCATATTTGGACTGTCCATACATTTATAATGTAAAATGTGACTCTAAAAGTATTTTAACCAATTTTTTTTAATTTTTTTTTTTAAACAGGCACCTCAAGAACTGCAACTACGGTGTAGACCTTATGAGTGATGAACAATTCAGCATGTCTAGCCAGCCGCAGGACGAAATTAAAGGCGGAGGGGTATGGTAACAGGCCACAGAAGGCAGAGGGATTGGACGAGGAAGAAATAGAGAAGCTGTGGGAGAAGGGAGCCCTCGGTAAGTAATTTAGGGTTATTTTAATCCTTTTTTTAATTGAAAAATAAGTGGAAAATACTAGTAAAAATATGAAATTATTTTGCAATAAATAATGAATTTATTGTCCTACTTTTAAAAATGAAAAAAAAAGAATTTTCAGGTGCTGGTGACCCGGAGAGCCTTCAGCACACAGTGTACTACTATCTAACATTAGGCTTCGGGCTTAGAGGCTGTTATGAATCGAGACAGATGAAATTGGGCGATGTTCAACTGGTGGAGGGTAAAGAAGACGTCCCATATTTGCAATGGCAAGAGAGATCAAGCAAAACCCGGTGAAGGGGGCCATGTTCGTGCTTTTGATCCCAAAATTTATGGTCAGCCTGGAAATACCCGTTGCCCGGTAGCATTCTACCAATGATACGCCAGTAAGAGGCCTTCCCACTGCTGCCAGCCTGATTCCCCGTTCTACCTTACAGTCAAACAAGGGTCTACAATGAGTAATGAAAGGTGCTACATTAATTGTCCGATGGGGGTTAACAAACTCAGGAATATTGTGAAGAAAATGTACAAGAAGGCAGAAATTGCAGGTCGTCACACCAACCATTCCCTCAGAAAGACGGCCTGTCAAACCTTGATGGCTGCAAATGTTCCACCCAACCTGGTCGCGCAGCTGTCAGGCCACAAGTGTTTGGCAAGCCTGAACAATTACAGCACCGCGAGCAAGCCCCAACAAAGAGAGATGTCAAATGTATTGACAGGGTTGGCCAGTGCGCAAAGTCTACCTACCTCTTCCATTCAGAATCCTCCTACGGCAAGGGTAAATCCAAAAATCGCCATGACGAGTTCTCCGGCTTCGATCCAGCCTGCTCCTCCGGTGTCAATGGCTGTCACTCCAGCAAGCGCCCACCCACAAAATGTCCTGCAGTCTCTTGCTGCAAATACCGCTGGCATGTTCCAAGGGGCTGTTGTCAACGGCCCAATTTCGCTCACATTTAACTATAACGTCCATTCTTCCTCCCAGGCTAATGTAAATATGTCTCCAACAGTGCCAACCCATAGTATTTTGGGTTAGAAAAAATGGACAGACTTGAAATGAACTTTGTGAATGCGCCTTCGCATGTTGACCTCGTTCCGGCCCAATCGACGTGTCCCAAAATTGCCCGGATGTGAATTTGAAAAAAAAATTGTCGTTTATTGTTAAAACGGGTGTCCAGTTGTCCTTATAACTCATACATATTAAAGAGAACAATATTATATATTCATTCTGCTTAAAATTGAAGGAAATTAGGAAATAGAACTCAACGTGAAAATAAAAACATCGAATACAAAACCAAAAACCATGCAGCTAACTGACGTTTGACGACAAAACATAGACCCGTCGAGTCAAATTTTTTTAAATTCCCCCCAATGATCAATATATGGGCTGTAAATGGTCAATATGATCTCATTTAATTTAGATTAGAGTTCATCAACATGAATTAACATTAATAACGGTTAAATTTCCAAATAGCCTTT